>JAUJYS010005029.1:0-11382 GCA_033995665.1 Melogona broelemanni
TCAGTCTCACCTGATTAGTCACTTCATGTTATGTTTTTGGTTAGGTAAGTCAGTTTCGCTACGCACCCCACTCGACTCCGTATTTTCAGGTCGCTCATGTCTTGAACGTGTAACTTAGCCCACATTTCAATATCACTTTCTGTTCTTCGATCGATACCCAAAAACAGGGTTTCGTTCATTTTTCAATTATTGCCAGAAAGCGCAAAAGTGCCAAAAAAAACTGTTTTCAACCAATAGGAAAAACGCACCCATATTCAATCAGCGATACAATTCCGTATCATTCGGTAAAAAAAATGAATTTGGAAAAGGTAAATTTCGAAATACTTAACACTTTTTGCAAAAAAACTTCACACATAAAAAGTTTTGGGAAAAAATAAATTTGGCTATTCAAATACGAATTTACCCGCACATTTTGCCATATCCGGTTAACATGACCCGCATTACCCCGCATCATTCCATTTCAATATGCTCCGCATTAAAAAATAAAATCATATGAAATAGCATTCGGAGCGACAAACGTCTCGAAATGCCGGTCAGTTCAGCCTTTACAATTTTATTCGAAGATTAGCTGGAAATCGACAGACATTATTTTCTCAGACGATAAAGAAATGAATTAAAATTGACGATCAAGCGAAGTCGCATTACGGCGCACTACAACTCCGCATTCGCGTTACTGGCTGTCGTCACCCGAATAGCGGTGACTTCGCTGCAAATACCCCGCAATGGTAACAAATCATGACCGATCATTGCGCCATCTTGTGGTTTGCCGCGTTTGCCAGACTAGGTCATTGCAGAATAATCGTTATAACCACCATTTTAAGTGTGAGCGAAGACTTGGCCGCTGTCTGCGGGTGGCCATCTCCGAGGCATTATGGGTAATGACGGCACCCTCTGTAAAACAGGCTGAGGTGCGTCATCTAGCACGCCGGGACGACGAGGGGGCCGACACTAATCACGAATCGCTTTTGCTGTCAGTTCAACGCGTCATTAATCTCATGAACTTGCTCAGTTACTAGAATTTCCTGACAGTGCGCCTTCAATTTTTCCTACTTCCAGTGACACGTTCAAGGTCCGACGTTGATAGACGGCGACGCTAGAGTGTCTCCTTCAAAATTAAAATGGCTGCTATGCGTGTGTCGAGGGTGAGTTGGTGTTGAATCGAGAAAAACGCGAAATTTCGACCGATTTTCCAGCCGTGAACCGGGTGAGTTGCGTTGTTTCGAACCTCGGCCGAATATGCGGTGACCCGCGCTTGTTTTTTTCGCGTCAGGGGGGCAGCAACCTCGCCAGCCAGACCGACCAATTTTGGTGTGTTTTGACTCGGGTCTACGGGTTAGGCCTATCGCCCACTCCGGTGGTATCTCTCTGCAAAACCATTCTCCCTTTTTCGCACCGCTGTCGTTCGACAGTTTATCCTCTGTTTATCCTGTGCAACGACCCCGCCGAGCCCCAACAACGATCCCCGACCCATTCGCCGAGAGCCGACCGTTCGAACGAAACCAAATTTGACCCGGATTATTCCCTGGCATCTGGCGGTGTGAAAAACCAACCTTCGGGCCCCAGCTAAAACCAAACCCCCCCGCACTGCTACTACTGCACGGGGGTTTTCCTACGGGCTACTAGTACGAAAGATGGCCAGGAATGATTTTTTCAGCTCGCGTCAGTTTTCGCTATCCGCAACGTCATTTGCGATTATTTTGAATCGCTCCCCCGTTCTACTAAAAACAACCGCATTGCAATTCGCGCGAATACCAATAGCCGAAATTCGAGAAAATCGCCAATGCAAATTTTGGCGTTAACGCAGCCTAAGCCTAGCCGTACGTGTACGCTATTACGCCCGGCCGCTGTTACGAGTAAAGAGCTCGCGTTCGAATATCGAAATTGTTTCGATTGCCGGATCGATTTCTATTTATTTTGAGTAAATAGCGTGTCCACGATTTATTTTGGGAAAATACGGACCCACGACGCTGTGTGTCGGGCTCGGTTTCGGAATGTTTACTTTTGCGATGACATTATATCTTGGCCCCCCCCCCCCTCCTTTTTAATTCATTGATGCAACACGTTACTATTCCGTATCCATTGGATCCCTTGGATGTGGTGCAATGGGCTGCCGAGCCTGTGTGTTCTCAGTTTGGCAACTGCGCATTCCAGCTGCTCGAAAAATTTCCAGCTGTGAGACTGGTGTATATTGAAATTTTGCGGCATATTTACATTGCATGTGGGGTATTCCGATATGATTCAGGCAAGCGCCGTGTTATGATATTGGTGTTCAGTATTTGTGCATTTTTATTTAAT
This sequence comes from Melogona broelemanni, assembly GCA_033995665.1. NCBI lineage: Eukaryota > Metazoa > Arthropoda > Diplopoda > Chordeumatida > Chordeumatidae > Melogona > Melogona broelemanni. The sequence continues at coordinate 2,296 of JAUJYS010005029.1, forward strand.
ATTTTTGGGGAAGACTTGTCAAGAGTTCGTAGGAGGCCCAACCAAAACGTGGTGTCGACGTGCAGGGTAACCGATTAAAATTTTTCGCCGTCCATTTGATCTTAATGTCACATTTTGGTTCGAGACCCGGCGTGAACTCTCGACGTAACTTTCCCGAATAGTGCCAATGATCCACAATTGAAAAAAATACCATCTATAATTAGAATTTTGAAGAAGATTGTGTGCGATTTTAACGCGGAGAATACAAGCTGTTCGTTTAATTTTCATCGGTCAGTGTTTGCATTTTTTCCCCTTTTCTGCGTTCAGATAAGCTTTAAGGAGTTTAATGTAGTTTCATCAACGTTTTTGGTGGTATGCGTTGCTGGCGCCACGTTCACAACTGCCTACTTAGAGGACGTAAAATGCGTTTGTAGTTGGGTTTTTTTTTTTAATAACTGTCCCGAATGGACGGTCACTCTTCTTTTACTTGGGCATAGGGCCTGCGACCTCTCACAGCTGCGGTCTCGGTGCACTACTCACGACACTAAAATTATTCAGTCGCATAAAATCAAATCAGTAAAAATAATGGTTATGGTTCGAGAATCCATAATAACAGCATAAAAAAAAAAACCGAATAATATTTTTATGCAGTAGACTTAGGTGAAATTTGTAAAATTTGAATTGTATTTGTGCGATTAATGAATACATGAGTGCAGGCGGTAGTGGGACAAACTCCATTTACAAGTTAAATAAGATTTTCTCTTGTCAATTTCGCCGTTCAAAACAACAATGTTTCGTTACTGCGGAAAGTAACTGCTCGAGACTTTCGACAACTTTGACCTTTACATAGTCTATAATAATATACATAATTTAAATTTCATTGATCCGATTGTCGGTCGGTGGATCGCCGCATGAGATTTCGTCATTTTTTGAGCAGCGATAAGGTTTGTGCTGTCTAGCGCTTTAGACGTACTGAGGATCATCGAACCTTGCGTGTGTGTACATTTTTACAGAGTCCGATCAGCTGATCCGCGTCATTCGGGATCGTTTTGCGCCAGACACTGTACGATCAAAATAATTACACATTTTTTCGGCGCACTTGTCTGGTTTACAAACAAATGCTGCAAATGCTCGAGCAAATGTTGTCCAATAGTCGCGTGTTGGTGTTCCGTGTTATGCCAGTAGCCATTTAGAAGTCCTTCCATCGTTTTTTTATTTTATTCCTTATCACTGTAGTGGATATCACTACACAAAATTCTGCTACAAGACACAATACTCGTGTTGCTGTGGCAATATGTGAGGGGCACATTTTCACCAGTGCCCCAGGATCGAATAAACGAGAGCTTGCGCAGGGAATCGAATCCGGGACTGCCCTCACCGCATTCTGTTGTAATACAAACTGAGCTAGGCGGATCGTACCAGAAGCAAACTTAGCTTGATCAGTTAAAAATATGTAAATTAATTAAAAAATGTGTCCAGAAGTTGTCGATTGTTGACAGATGGTACAATAATCAAAATATTGCCATATAAGCTCAAGATGGCAGCATTGCGAATTAATCATTCATTCCTAAACTCATACAAATAAAGACGTTGAGATGATTTTTTCTATTTGTAAATGTAATATAATATTAATGTTCAGTATACGCGTGTTACGGCACGATTAAATAGTGATTAAAGTAATTACGCAAAATTAACAAGCAGTAAAATAAATAATTGGTATCGCTGTGTCATGACTGTTTCAACAACATGTATGTTAAAGATTTTTTGTTGAGTGATAATTTTAACGTCATTTTTGACTTAACAGCTACGACCAACCTGCTCTATAGATTCGTCGTTTTTTTAATTTTTCAATCGGGTGGTTTATTTTAAAGTTTCTACAATTAAAAGCTCGGTAATTGAGGCCCGAAGTAATTAGTTGCTGCTAATGTTTCGAGCACGTCTCGCGTCTCTATGTATTTATGTGCTTACCAATTATTAAAAGATCGTGACTAACATATACCGCAAATTTCTTTTTTGACACCCATGCTAATTTAGAAACTCATCAGTTTATGCGAAAACAAGTTAATCTAACACTACTTTACAGCGCTTGGCAAGGTGTCGTTAATTTTATTTTTAATGTCGTCTCATAATCGCGGGTAATATATTTATTTATTAGGGCATTCACTGCAGTTCATGAGCTGTGCGCCTTTCATCTATTTACTTGGTGGTTATTTTTTTTTTTCAATCGCTCTTTGCGTTACTCAGTTACAATTGTGCTGCTATGCTATTCAGCGAATATACATGGGAAGTAAGAAAAAATGGCGACTATCTTATTTTTTAAAAACATCGAATAATTGATTGACGGGGACCACAGCATCCTTTATGTGGAAGACATTTAGTTTTAATCTCTGGTGGATCAAAAAATAGGGTGAGGAGGTTGCAATGTCCTGAGTATCTTCTGTTTAATTTCTCCCTAGCGTAACCGGTTTCAGCATTTATTTTCGAATTATAATTATTCCATTCATTTTACCAAACAAGAATATTCATTTTCAGTTCAATCAGAATCAGATGCTAACGTAATTTTAGACTATTTTTGTAACTTACTGATTAAGCTGTCTTCACTATCGAACGTTTTCATTTTCAACTAAGGTTTCTAAAAAGTTTTATTACAATTAGTTCGAAAGTTTATTGTAATTTTAATCATTTACTCGCGAGTTTGTAGGGACACATTTTTAATGAGTAATTTTATTTCACGAGTGTACCAATTTTTTTTTCTTAACAATTTGCACAACAATTTAAACGATTTGCACCCCACAAGAATCGTAATGCTCATAAACTGAGAAGTTTAACGGACATAAAGAACTCGCACTTCGATTTGTTTATAATTGAAACATTGACTTTGATGTCAAAAAAAATATAAATAAATAAAAAATGATTACTAATAATAACGGATGCACTAACGGATATAAAATAATCGTACCCTTTAGCCGGTATTCATCTGGTTTTAAATAATTAGCTACGACAAAAATAATAATCGCCATTTATAGATACAAAACGAGAAGGACGAGGTCCGGTGCAGCCCCGGGAAGGAGACGAACCGGACCTCGTCCCTCTCGTTTTGTTTTGTAGACGTCCTAACCCTCTATTAATTATTTATAGATACAGATGTATTAGTCTGTACGTTAATTCAAAGTTCATCTCTGGTATAATTAAAGGTTTATGAACACAACAAATGTACATCGTATGTTTATGAATTTGTGTCTCTGCTCATAAAACTTAATTAAAAATAATAATTTTTGTAAATCGTTAAGTCATTCAAACCCAATCTAGAATACTACCAACTAATCCGTGATTATTTGTCTATTTCTGTCATCCCAACAGCTTTCCGCTCGCCCCGAGATGCCTTCCGCCCCGATTTGAGCAGCGCGCGGCAGCACCCGGCCACCCGCCGCCGCCACCCCCGCCCCATCCTACCCAATGGACCCCGGGGCGTGGGCGGCCTACGGCCAGCACTACCAACGGCTGGGCGCGGGCACCGTCAACCCCACTGCCAACCCCGGCCAACTCAATGACCTCTCGCTGTCCGCATCCCTCCCCCGCCAGGATGCGCTCACCGGCTACGGGGGTGGCGCCCCTCCCCCTCCCCTCCTCCTCTCCCACCACGGCCTCAACGTCAGCCAGGCCGCTCACCACCATCCGGACGCGGCCGCCGCCTCCTTTGTCAACTCCTCCGGCCTCCTCACTTCCGGTTACGACCCTATGATCTCCGCCGCCTTCCCTGGGGCCACCGGCAAGGGCGGCGGACACCACCATCACCTCCCGCCCCTTAACATGGCCCACCACAACTCGGCCGGACTGTACAAGGCCATGGGCCGCGGCGCCGGAGGTGCCGGTGAAGCCGACATGGGCGACTTACGCGGTGGATTCCTTCGCCGTGGTGGCATGCCCGCGTCCGCCATGGCTTCATCCGATCCGGCCAGTATGGTCGGTATGAGCATGGCCGGATCACCCCCAGGTGGACTCTTTAACCCGCAAACCCCACCCCCTTCTCACCACTCCTGGCGTCATGCCGGGATGGCCAGTGGAGGTCAGGGTGGTGGGGGTGGCGGAGCGTCCAACAGTCCGTTTGGCGTGCTCCCCCACGAGGCGGTTATCCCACGACCAGATTCCAAACAGAGCAGCGCGGCACGGATGATGATGGACACCGGCCGGTACATGGAGCAGGATTTAGTAGCGCAAGGCTACCGCGATGTACTGGCGGCCGCCGCCCATCAGGGTGGCCGGGCCACCACCGCCATGATGGAGCATCACCATGGGACGGCAGGTGGTCAACGGAACCCCACCGCGTCCCTTATGATGCAGGCCGATCCTAACAGCCTGGGTCTGGGACTCAAATCGGGTGATTACGCCCTGTACTCCAATTCGAACATGGGGGCGGTAGCGGCCGCGGCTGCAGCCCGTGGACTCCTTCCGCCTCAGAACTATCTCCCGCAGTCCCACTTCCCCGCTCATCAGACTACCACTCCACCACTTTACGATATGTCCATGCTGGGTGATAAAGCCCATCTTGATCTATTCGGCGTGACCCAGCAGCAGCAGCAACAACAGGCCGGTAACAGTTCGACGCAGCGGGGATCGCAACGCAGCTCCAGTTCGTCCTCGTCCTCTTCGTCCCATCACCACAGTCGTCAGCCACCAGGTGGCGCCGGGTCTAACTCCAACCAGCGTGGTGTTGCAGGGGGCGCTGCAGCCACTACCACTACAGCCCATCCCTCTGCCGTTACCTATACCACCTACGCCGTCACCTCCACGGCCCCCTCCTTCACCTACCAGGCCAGTCCTCTACCCAGCCCATCTCAGCAACAACAGCAGCAGCAGAATGTCCCCTCCCCGGCGCACTACGCCTCGGCACTTGACTTCTCTAACACAGTCCAACAACAGCATCAGCAACACCATCCCTCTTCACCCTACCCGCCCACCTCTTCCGTTTTAGTCCACCATGGGAACAGTAATAATGGCGGCGGCGAGGCGGCATCACCGGTCTATTCATCCGTCATCACACGGGCCACCCCATCAGCCCAGTCCTCGCCTTCCCTCTCCTCAACTGGAATGTACCAACACCATAAGATGACCGGCTCGTCCAAGCACCACGAATCCGGAAAATTACCCACTCCCACACCACCTCCAACCCACCTTGCATCTCAACAGCATGGTTCGGCCATTAATATGCAGCGTGGTTCGTATGACTCTGCGCCGGGTGGTAATGATCCCTGCATGGCTGATCTGGTGGCCGCGAACCATCATAACATTCCCGGTAACCTGTCACGAATGGTCAGTACGCCGACCGGTAGCGTGGGGAGCAACAGTGGTGGTGGCGTGCCCATGAGTGCAGCAGAACACGCCCTAATGCGTTCGCCGTCCGTGGGGTCTGGTGGTCCATCAGCCAGTGCCGGTGGTGCTCCCGGCCGCGGCAGCGTGGACAGCTGCGCCTCGCCACGCTCCATGTCACTATCCATGGATGGCGCAGGGGTGTTTCACTCCCAGCAGATGACCCTGCAAGACCTGGCCGACATGAGCTCCAGCAACGAGAAGATGGACATGGAGGGTGGTGGAGCTGGATTGCTGGCGCATGGGGCGGGGTCTGCCATCCTGGCCAAGGAATCGCTGGTCGGCAATGACGAGCCGCGACTGATGGACCTGTCGCAGCCCCACCACCCGCCCATGCACCACCAGCAGCATCAACAGCAACACCATTTGACCCAGCAGCAACACCACCAACATCAGATGGCCTCGCAGATGCGCGCTGTCTATAACATGAAATCGGCGCCGCCACCACCTCCTGAGGAGAAACCAGCTAAGAAGAAGAAAACGCGCCGAAAGAAGAAGGCGGAGGAAGAAGAAGAGGCCGCCGCAGCAGCCATGCGGTCCCGCATGGAAGCCACGGCGTCTAACGGCATCCCTAGATCGCCCATGAACATGCTGCCCATGGGACTACAACCCCTGGCCGGTGGTGGACACGGACACCATCACAATCTCGGCCGACCGCCCATGTGTCCGCCGCCGCTGGACGGTCAGATGTACGGTCACCACAACCAACAACAACAACAGCAGCAACAACAGCATGGGCCACCGCAACGACTGGGCTGCATGTCGTCACCCTCGCCCATGATGCCCGGTGGTAACGGTTACAACCCCATGGCCAATATGGGCAGTCCGCATCCTTCCATGTATGAACAAGGCGGCAACGGTCCCCAACAACAGCAGCATCATCCTCTTGGAGTGGACGCCTGTCGGGAGGGTAACTCCAACGTGTCCGGTTACAGTCAGAACGGCGGTAACGGTATGTCTCAGGCCATGTCCCACCAGCACCACCTCCAGCAGCAGCAACAACAACAGCAGCATCAGCAACATCACGGACATCATCCTCATCAGCAGCAACAACAGCACATGATGACGACTGGCGTGCCCAACACGTCCTTACCCCACCAATCCTCCTCCAGTTCCTCGCCACCGCTGGCCAGCCTGTTCGACCCCTTACCCACTTCGCCGCAGGGCAACGCGGCAGCCGCTGCCTTCGAGGAGCAGCTCCGGCACGAGGCCTCGCAGATCGCCCAGCGGAACCTGGACCGCCGCGGACCCAGCATCGAAGATGATCTGGGCTTCCTGGCCGAGCTACCGCCTGCCTGCAACGTGGCCGCCTCCACCTCTACCGCCACCTGCCGGCCGCCGCCCATGGCCACCACCTCCACCTCCTCTCTGGATGCCCTGTCACCGTCAGTGGCATCGCCGGGTAAGGGCACCACATCATCCACCACTGCAGGAACCAGCGCTGGAACGGCCGGAGCAGCCGGCAGCAATTTCCTGGACAGTTTCATGCGTTTCCTCGAAGGCGGGGAAATGTTCGGCGAGAGCAGCTCGACGACAACTGGTGGGAATGGTGGTGGTAGTGCGGGAGGCGGTCCAGGTGGTCAGGCCATGCCGCAAAGGCAGACCGGCGCTGGACGTGGACGTGGCAAGTCACGGGAGACCTCGTATACCACGCCGCCTCAGGGTAAATCAGTGGAATTAAATCCAGCAACTGGGTTGTTCGTTTGCGCTTCTGGCGAGAGGGGCTCCCGGGGCGGGGGGCGTGGCGGGGCTCCCATGAACGTTAACAAGTTCAACAACAATCGACGTGGCGGAAACAACAACACCAACAACATGAACAAGTCGATGGGACGGTTTGGTGGTAACGTCTTGAGCGGCGTTAGCAACAACGAGATGGGGTCAGCCACCTCCAGTCAGCTCACCGCTTCTCATTTCGCCTTCTCATCTGATGAGGAGGATGAAGGGGCGGGCAGCTGCCAGGGTGGCGGAGCTGGACAAGGCGCCATGGGCAACCAAGGTTTCGTCGACTCGGTGAAAATGGCCCTGCAGAGTTTGTCTGACAACGAGGGATATGGTGGCGAATCCACCGGTCACCAGGGGGCATCGTCATCATCTTCATGGTCCACCAACGCTCCACCCGCTTATGGTATGATGGGTGAAGCCAGTCCGGCCGGATTACCGGGCGCGTGGGGCAATCCGGCGCTTATCAAGAACGAACCGAGCGATCCGTTGTACGGCAAAGCGATGGGAGGGCTCGGTGCGACCGGACCCCAGCAGCAGCAACAGCCGGTTAAGATGGGACGTCGGCCGAAGGACAATAGTTGGGGTGGCGGCGGTGGTGATTATGGTTTGCCGCCTCCGCCCGATTTCAACGACGGCGGCAAGCAGACGTTTTTCGATTTGGCGACGCCGGCGAAGAAGGGTGGTGGAGCAGCGGCGTCGGCGCCCGGTCGGAAGTGGAGCGGGAGCAAGTCGCCGAAGGAGAAGGGTGATAACGGTAAGTGATTGGTCCACATTTTTTTCTCCTGCCTCTTTTAATGAAAAATGGGGTATGTTGCATTTAACTAGCAAAATTGTATTATATCTTGAGACAAAAAACCATTTAATGTTCTCATAGTGCGACAGCCAATAGTAGATTTGAACTAAAACTTTTTAATTATGTTGTAATAAGTAAGTAATCGCGTTTTATGACCTCTAGACAACTAGATAACCTTTTTTATTTTTATTCAATGAACTGATTAAATAATTTACATTTCGGTGAAACGAAGCCTCATCTTTAAATGAGTTTTTTTTAATCGTCTTTGTAAGACCCATAAATTCAGTTAATGTAATCAGTTAAGGAAAGTCTGTTACTTTCAGACTTTCATTTCATCTTGTAAGTTTCTGTAGAACTAACTGATTGAATAGATTGGTTTTTCGATTGCTGAGGGATATGCCTACAAATCGTTTATGTCTACATATTTATTTATTTCTGTTTTTAACTGGTTAAAATTGATCAACTATTGGACTTAATTATATTTATTAAATTACATTAATTAATTTTATTCTGATTCGGCATGTAACTCTTCGTGCATTTGCGGTACCTTGTTTGACCCATTTGTAATTTCACAACAATTGTCGCCAGTTAGATTTTGTTCCGTACATTTATTTTACCCAGATGGATCGCCTATATTTTTGTTTTCCATGGGTTTATTGGCCATATAACAGTTAAGGTTGGCTGTAAGGTTACTGGGTAAATTATTTGCCGGTTGTGTCATCGCTGACAATGGCCCGGGAGCGTTCGAAATTATCGTTTCTTCGACAGCTGCCTTTTGTTTGGTCTGTCAACGGTAAAGAGTTTTTTCAGCGCTTTGCGCATATAGGCATTGTTAATTAACGAGTAAACGTATTTTTATTTGTACGTTTTGTACGTGTAGTTCTGCCGCTTCCAGTGTATGTGCATCGAGCGTAGTTTCTCGCTGGTTACTGATATTCACACGCGACACGTGAATAAATACATACCCTTTAAGAATACAGAACAGCTTATTATACTGACGTGTCAAACAGCTGTACAAATGAGAAACTATTCCATTCACGTTTGTGTGTACGTGACATAACTTTAGTTGCGTGTTAATGCGCAATATGGGCAATTCACATTCACAAATGATGCATGCATGTAAATGATGATGCATGTGGATGCATCAAGTACAGAGCGGGTGGTCCCGGGTTCGATTCCCGGCGCAGGCTTTCGTTTATTCGATCCTGTGGTACTGGAATGTGCCC
>JAUJYS010005030.1:0-11379 GCA_033995665.1 Melogona broelemanni
ATACTCTCCACAGTGACAGTGGCGCTGCGATGCGTAATACAAATTGAATGCGAATCGCGGAGCCACTGACCCTGTGGTGAAATATGTGAACTACACCTAATACCAGATTTTGCCTAACAACAACTTGTGAATCCCAGCACTAGTGATTTGGTTTGCCGTTTAGCTTTCCCACACCCAAAATGAATACAAAATGGAAATTGGAATTGCTCAGCGACTTAAAACTGGGAGGGTCCCAGGAGCCAAAATACGGAACACCTTGGGTGAGTTCTCAGCAATTGGTAAAACCACCGCCCATACCATGAGAACGCCCACAAACTTAATTCTGAAAGCCAAAAAATTCCGCAGCCCTCAGAATGCACGTGCATGCTTTTTTTTATAGGGGATACGTGATAGACAGATCGTTTTTTATGACCCCACCCGCCGTCTCCATACCATTACCACCGCAAAGATTAGCGTGGTCAAGTGTGGGGGTAAAAGCTTGGACAAACACCCTGCCACTATACACGGCCACTATATGCGCCCAATACCACAGCGTCTATTAAAAATGCACACTGCTGAGCTGCTTGTGTTTTCGTTTAATGGTGGAGTCAAACTGCTTTTTAACGCCGAAAAAATAAAACTCTTCAGCACAAAAAAAAATACTGACTTTAAAATTCAAGGTTTGCTGCCTGTCACCGGTTCCTATTTTCAAACGTCTGGGGGTAAGGTTACGGGAATTTCTTGTCATTACCTTACAAAATAAATGATGTAGCCTTACGTCGACTTTCATACTTGATCGATTTACTTTCTTCTAGCGATATTCACGCAGTATACTATGTACGTTTGTGTAGAGGCTATCCAAGGTTTTGCATGCGATAGCTTAAAGGGAAATGGAAACACCGCGTGCCGTTAAAATTGGAAAGTATTTTAATAATGCAGTCTCATTCCATTAAAACTGATGTAAAGTCAAGGTTTTATGTCTGTCGCCGATGATTGCTACGTTGAGCATCCGAAAAAAAAAATTCACATTGAGGACAAGTTTTTATGTACGGACAGTTAAGAGACCTTGTTTACAATATCAAATGAAACTTTTTTTTATTGGGTCGAAATTTATTCAATGTTAACGTCTCGTTTGCGACGTTTTTTTCTTTTGGTAATGTACAAATAAATCTCTTTCGTTTAGTTAAAAATTGCATTTTATTCGAGAAGCATTTTTTTGTGATTAGCTATTATCTCGTTTTAGGTTTTTCTAAAAGAAAATATTATCTGGATGTATTAGTTTGAATCTATTTTTATAGCAATGTCAGACAGAAATGGGTTGCTAATAAATGTTACATGCACGATCATTCGTATACGATGCTAAGACATATTTGCTATAAATCTGGCCTCGCAACCACACAAACTACAAGATATGCTTGCTAGTTGTCGTAACTTACGTTTCCTTAAGATTTCTATAAGGGTAGATCAAATATCAAATTCTTTCTTCTTTTTTATTACATCGGACATTAAACGAGCCGAAACTTCTTCGAATCATTTATGGAAATCGATGAACAGCCAAAACAGGTAACAGCTAGTTAACTGAACTGAAAACCTTCTTAAAAACGAAAGTAAGACAAAAATTAGTTGTCCTATTATTCAAGCTTGTGTTCAATATTTGTTGAGAAATAACTTCGAGCGATTGGTAAAATATCAAATAACATGTTAAGCAATGTATTGCATTGACTTTATTTGATCAAAATATCGGTAATTTTCAAGTGTCGACAGAACACAATTTAAATATCGATACACAGTGCAATGGAGAATTCGCGAGAAAATAAAACAGGTGAAACGTCAAGGAAAATGACTTCACATCTTTCAACAAGACCAAGTAAACAAATGACTTTACTGCGATCGTGTTGTCTTGTGATGAAAGTAGCTGTTTTTCCATTTGAGAGTGGTTTAGCGCCCTTTAGTAACTTTGGAGTAAAGTATATAATGTATATATAGGAACTCGGTGTTCTGGGTTTGTCGAAGCTCCTCCAGTGGTGAATGCAAACAAACATCGCAACTATTCGTTCGAACGAGAAAACAATTACAGCGCCATCGAGTGGCAATTCGGAAAACGATAAAAAATATGTGTTTCCGTCTATCAGTTACTTTAAAAACTTTGAGGAGTGAAGGAGACAGACTTCCTTTACAAATTACAAAAAAATATCGCGTATTGTGTGAGGATCGCCTTTCTGAATCCCGTTGGATATACTTGGGTATTGAATAATTCATCTAACCTTCCAAAGATTAGCTCGGCGTTGAACCTCCCAATTGCTATAGAACCAGAAATACAATAGGTTAAAAGTGCAGTAATTTCGGTAAGGTATTCAGACGTCCACTTCCAGTACCAGTATATCGACTATACACGTGATATGAAACGGTATGGAGACGAAAAAAAATCGTATCTGAAACAACATTTTCCACTTTGCGCAGACTAATGTTCAGTCGTTCTTTTCGTTTATGGGATATTTATGCCGGTGAGGGTGGCATAAAATAAGTCGGCGATGATCGGTTTCGGACAGGTCTGAATAATTTCGAAATAAAATGTCGTGTTTTCGAAAGAGGAAAATATTTTATGCAAATTACGATGACTCGGAACACGGAAAGAGATTTTTTTATGAATTGCGAATTGCGCGACCAACACGTACATGCGGTTAGTAAATAATTGTGTATTCGCTTGCAGATTTCGTTGGCAAGCCAACTTTTACTAGACGCTTTTTGTTACCGTGCAACAAGTAAACGTGTACCAGTATGCAAATGAACGCATAGGGTTTTATTATTTTGTTTGGTTTACGAGTATGTCTGTTAAAAAATTTCGATGACACTATTCGAAATCTTCGCGATCACAAAAACAACAATTGGTAGCAGTTACACTAGCTACAGGTGCACTCGAAAGAGGTTGCATCAGCATTTGCGTAAGGTGCGGGAAGGCACGACGCGGAAGTTTGATGAATTGACATTAGTGCTAAGTGGTGTCAACTCTGTGTCAATCTGTACGTAGCTAAAGGTAATACGGTAGTCATTATATTTAAACTATGGTATTTTAAAAAATAATATTTGCAATACGATATTAAATGAGCGAACGAGAGCGTAATAACGTTAATATTGAACGAATTTTAATTTCGATGAATGGTTAATCATGCTCGTATATTATATCATATTCATTAAATTCCATTGGTCATGCTTGTACAGTCTATATATTTTAAATATCGAGAAAATTGGAAATTATATGTTTTAATATTTTGGAAAGTTGTTCATGTGAAATATATTTTTAAAAAATGAAACACGGTAATCTTAGTTTGGCTATGAAATGCATAATTTCACATTTGGCAAAGAAAACTGTTTGGGCAATATTTTCTGAAGTACCCAGAAATAACTCTTTTGTTTCTTTTCTGAAAAAAATGACTATGACAATGCCTCTTAATTTATTTAGATATAACGTTCCCAGATAAGGCTCGACATGCGGTCGATCTACGGGCGAACTGTTTGTGGTCAGGACAGTAGGTGGCGCTGTTACCCCCCCGTATGGGGGGCCGGTGGAACGACCAAAACTGAATGTGTAGGTTTCACTTCGATCGCGAACGTCTTGCAGCTGGGCAGCTGCTTACATCGACGTTGGACAAGGAAGCGCAAAATGTGACTTGTCATTTATAGCATCTGTCACTTTTGCAACTTACTTTCAATTTTCACTTAAGCAGAACTTCGGCACGTGGGCGAAGACAACACGGTAGACAAGCGACGAAGTTCTCATTTCGCCCACTACGTCGCCACTGCGCCCCTCCACCACGTGTGGTTCTTCTTCTTACCCCGAAGTGGTCTGGCCCGTTCTCTAGGAAACACGGTTGGAACAAAAAGACCACTAATACGGGAATGAGATAAATAAAATAATAAAGAATCTGCATTAAATACAAAACTGGCGGTTAAATAAACTATTCTAAAATGATAGCTGTATACTCGGGCGAAGAGCTTTCACCACATATTGACATCTGCATTCCCAAACAATGAATATGTGCATTGAATTGCAATTTACGCTCTGGTACAATATTTTTTGGGGTGAAATATTTCAGCAAACACGTGACCAAATATTTGTTTATTATAATAGGGCAATATAATTAATAGCTGCATGTTTGGTACATAAAATTGGCCGATTCGTGTGCAAATTAACATGCCACTTTTTGGCAACGTGGCGGCACCTTCCTACATTTGATCGGTTGGCGTGTTCGAATACGTTCAGCATTCTATGCTTTTTTCAAATTCATTGCCTCCACCGTGTCAATGTTTCCGGATGGCTGGTCTCCAGCACCACGCCAAAACGTCTAGCTGATTTAGTCAGAAAAATATTATATACGATTCGAGATCAATCCGACGCTCGACGGGAAAGAAAAAAAAAAAGAAATGAAAAGAAAGGAAAGAAAAAAACCAGCAGCACCCAGCAACCTAGTAATGCATGACTAAGAGGAGGACCCCGCATAAAATATTCAGTTTTAATAGAATGCCACATGCGGTTACCTGTTATCGTGGGAGCAGCCCTGGTTCAACAAAGACCTCCGACTGTTTGGGGATTGTAACGCAATCTCGTCCCTCTGCAGTAGCCGTATAGATTAAAGGTGTCCACACCCATTTTTACCAGAAAGACGAGAAAAAAAAAGTAACCAGACCAACATGCGTAATATCTTTAATCTGTATAGCTCGTGATATTTTATTGTACTGCTGCTGTTTCATTTTTCCACATTTGGTTTGACAGACAAAGCAAATTATCAGACTCAATCGAATAGTTCGAAGGATCACTTGAACGACTCTGCCGACTCTTGCTGTTCAAACAGTGCGGAAATACGGGTGTAGATTCTCGCGTCAAGACGAGAGCATTGACTCGGCAGTCCCACTTTTCGAATTACTCGAATACGTCGAGTAGCTCTATTGGACGGTATAAATAACTATTGGACGGTATAAATAAACTATTGGACGGTATATATAACTATTGGACGGTACGATAACGAGTAAGGTGCATGATGTTCATAAAATAACAAATTCCATAAGTTGATTTTTTTTCGGCTTTGGTAGTGTATAAAAATAGTTATTTATGGCGCCATATTGGATTACAGATTACCAGAAGGCTTATCAGATTTCATTTTTCCCTACAGAGCTTTGAACTCAAATGCTAATTATCAACGCAATATATTTTTTTCATACACAGGTTAGACAATTTCCCCGAATGGATTAGCATTAACTGACCATACAATCTGCAATCACATTTTTCGAATCTTGCCTTTTTATCACTAAATGTTTTATTGCAATTTTGTCATGGCCAGTTGTTATTAAAAAAAAACTACGATATTGCATTGCGAAATGTTATGCAAAATAGGTTAGCAATATTCTCAAGAACCTTCGGTTTGGGTGGACCAGTGCCAGCTCTGATGGTGGTTTCCACTCGAGTGACCCCATTTTCTTGCCGCTTTATACGTGAGCTCGACTAGGTAGAGACTGGATGTTGGGGTTGATTAGTTCTGCCACTGCACGTCAGTCTGTCCGTTTGACCACAGCTCCTGCCACAATACGGCGATAGCCCAGCTTTCTTAATAAGTGAGTGGAGAACAACTTGGAATTTACGAGTTCTGCGATAGTGTGGTCAATTTGCTTCGCCCACGAAGAAATTAACGCAGGTTCATCACAGAATATCAATTATGTGTTCGAAACCAGTTTCCATAATGGCTACCGCACTCTTGTTTTAGGCTTGTTAAATGGGAGATTATGCAATGAAGCTGGTTCTAATGGCGCTCCTGATTTCCTTTATCTGTGGAGCATCAAGATTACAAGCAAGAGACACTTTTTTGTCAGTCATTTGAATTACGCGCCCTTTATACTTGTGTTGCGTAATAACTGTAACTAGTTTCATGCTATAACTAGTTCAGTCGAATAAAATGTCACACTGTTTTACTGTGTAATGTCAATTGCGATATTGGCAAGCAGTAACATTAATAGAATGTAGACAATTTCATGACACAATCGACCACAAGCATTGGCCTTAGCATCGATTATGTGGGCACAGGTCGCACCGAGGGTAACAAGACCACATAAATAACGGATAACTAATTAATAAGTGTCAAATAAAAGTATTAAAGCACAAACCATCGTCAAATCTAAAATTCAGAAGCTAATAAAAGAATGAGAAAATAAAATCAATCATAGCTCTCTCTACGTACGTTTCGTTGCAAAAATCACATCAACTGGCCAACCGAATTATGACTGATTTTTATAGAGTTGTTGATCAAGGTTGTGCTGGATTCTGATGGTAGTACATTTTGAAGTAAAATAAAAAATATAATTCAGAAAATAAAAAAGGAATTCAGAAGTAAACGGAAAATTACATCTTGCATACCAGGTCAGTAAAAAATGACTGAAATCCACTTCAAATTCGTCGAAAAATTAGTAGATTTGTTCATCGCAATTGCAAAATCAAGCCAAAACTGCGTCAGATATTTTCAGCTAAAATAAGAAAATTTGAAAGCTACACGAGTATAACGTCACTTTTTTCTCTAGAAATATGACAGCGTACGTTCATCAATTTTTTGGAGCACACACGAAATTCGCTGGAATTCTAGGACAGCTGCGGTTTTTGTTGTTGCGTAACTTTGAGACAAGAGGCGCTCCTTTTACATGGCTCATGCAACTGAAATAATGTTGTAATGACTAGGCAAGAAAAGTTCACAAGCTCCACCATGTAATTTTGGCGTGATGAAAACCTAAAACAAAATAATACGCGTGCTTACTGGCCTCTGCAGCCAATTAAAAATAAAATATTTGAGCAACTGGCACCGTAACAAAGGTTTTTTTGCAAATAAAATGTAAGCTTACAATGGGCATGAAAAATGTCGATTTTGTGGACTATTGGAAAGTCTTTTTGTTATTTCAGGTTTAAGTTATTATCCTATATTTTGCGATGAACAAATATACGGTTATAATTCCTTTATGCACTCGTGGTTGTTTATTAAAGTAGGAATAATGGAGAGCGTATGGCAAATGGGTGAAATATACATTCATTTTTAATTCACGTAACGGTTTTTAATACCTCATTATTTGTTCGTTGGACAAAAAAAATGCAAGAATGTCTATCCCGAGCACTATTTTTTTACGCCACGGTTAATTTGATAATTGATGTAATACGAGTACATTAATTAGATTTGTGCTGAAGGCTTGCGCACCTAAAAACTAGAATTCACGCACCTTAAGGCTAAGGGTGAACCCAGTTGCTTCATCCCACCACTATCCCTTTATTTTTTTTTTCTAGCCAAGAAGAATTACGACCAAGTAACGGGTGGTGCACATTTCTATATACATCCGTACCCCTCCCCACTTTCCAGCTTAATTGTAAGCTCGATTCGCCTAACACCCTTTTAATCGTTCCCGCGACTGCGCGGAGTCAACCTACTTTTACAGCCGAATTAGCGAAAGGGCGAATCTGAATGTCTTTAAAATCGAGCGCGTCTCCCCCCGAAGTACGAATACTTTCTCGTGGATTGCCAAAAGGCAACTGTGGCAGCGGTCTACGCTCGTTAAACGGAACATAAACGAATTCCAACTTCAAAAAGCAAAAAAAAAAAAAGTTAAACGTAATTTTATGATACCTTTTAAACAGTCCATTCTCAGAGATGGTTAAGCCCTGGGCTACAATAAAGGATGAGCCCCATCTCTTACAAAGCTTGTTAGGGGTTCGTAGGTTTAATTAACCAGGTTCTACGAAATTCCATTAATTAAAATTTCAATCAAATATGCGAATGAGCTATACATACACATATTATGACTATTTATCAATCAGGAATCTAACTTTCACAGTTAAAACACGATGAAAAATGTTGTATTAATCACAATATCACAATAACGTCAAATGTTACATTATATTAATATTTTGTTTGAGGCGGTTGGTCTTGCATCATATATTTTTAGCTATATTTTAAACAGAACAGAATTGCTATTTCAATATTGTTTGCCAGTATTTAATGTTCCTTCTACTATTATTTTACGAAAACAAAAATTAAATTTCTCTCTTTTCCGCTGTCACTAAGATACCTTGAATTTCAAGGCCCTGGGCATGTGCCTTTGCTATCCCCATCCCCCAACTGAATCGGGGTGCAGATTCTCTATTTCCTTACCGCAATCATGTGCAAGTCAGGCTCGTAGACATCTCCTGAAGCCACAGGTAATATTTACGTACATCGTTTAACAGACACGCTGCTGAAACGAGGGGTAGAGGTATGGCATTACCAATTTCAACCTACAGCTAACTTGCATAGTCCGATGGATAGCAGCACCTAAGAGTTATTAGCTCCAATTAAGCCTGAAAAAAAAATGTTCTACCAAATAAAACAATCGTGAACTTTAAAAAAAAATTAACAATTTTCCATCCGACCTCGCTTGTTTCTTTAACCCCGCCCCTACGGATATCCACACGTCCATTTTCTATGATCTCTATGCCTGGCGCGCATTGCCAGTCATAGTTACAAGTGGTTCAATGGGAGATCGCTAGTGAAAGCGCTTAGGCAGTCCCATTCAAACGCAGGCGAGGTGTGGGCACGGATCGACTCTGCATTCCGAGGTGCACAAACTCCATGCCTTTTTGGTAGGTGTGCGTGGTGTCCATCACGACGTACGCGATTAAGGGAGCGTGGGGAGCGCCTGCAGGGGGCAGGATCGAAAACAAGATTGGCGAACTTTCTTTTCAGGTGGCGTGCTCACTTGACTTCCCTTTTTCCCCCCTCCCTCGCGGGCTCTTACGTTCTTTAGGTACAGATAGCAACGCAACCGCGCTGGACATCACGGAATAGGTGTTCCTTCCACCTGAGAACTGCTTAGAAATTCACTGCTGAATGAAATGACTCCAGAAAAAAATCCCATTAGGAAATGTCATGATCGTTCCGCTCATTTGATAATCTGGCAAGTCGGAGTTAGTCTATTGACAATATTTTATTTGCGTTGAGAGGGCGAATTGCCAACAGTGGTTCGTCAGTATGAAATGCCAAACAATTGGCAAAAAATGGAATATACAAAGAACCACGCGTTTATCTCCAGCAACCATTTATTTCGTCATCGTGCTTTAAGATGGTTTCAAGTGTTTGCAATTAAACTAGCCAGTCATGTATAAAATACACACAGTTAGAATCTGGCCTCTGGAGGATTGTCCAAGTCTGCATCAAAGAAAATTGGCTGTTGATTAGTTAAGCAGGAAAAAGGAAAGTGCAGAAAAAAATTAAGCCAGTCTGGAAATCAGCTTTGCCCCACACTGTTCCAGACATGGCCGAAACAGGATTCATCGACTTTAGAGATTAGACCCGACCCAATCTAATCTCCACCCAACCCAATCAACCCAATAGAACCAACGTTTCAGATTTTTAAGCAGGTATAGATGAAACATTGAATGCAGGAATGATGCGAATAAAATTAACATGGTCACTCATTTACTATGGCTACAGATGAACAGGTGAAATACCACTCAGCAATATTTTTCAGCTGACTCTACCCTTACATCTCATTATTGTAGTAACCGCCACCGCCTCCATTTTTTAACAAAGCATTATTTACCGAGGCTTCTAATTGTAAGTCACCAGGGCTGCCATAATTTAACGAAAGGAACATCGAATGGAAAACAGCGAAATAAGCAGGGTTAATCCGTAATTAAATTATGGGATGACAGCATTTTTTCCGAAGTAATCATTGCAATTATCGGGTGGACGTTGGGGCAATTCCTTTGAAACGTAATTTACGATGACTATATAAAAACGACACGATGAGAAACCCCCTTATCGCTGCAAATTTGGCGTGTAATTTACGAGCCATCCTGAGCAGCATTCCTTTGAAGCGTTCCGTGTTAAATGCAGCAGGCAGCGCATTTTCGAAAAAATAAATTCACGCTTACAGATTTCGAACTACGGTGCATGTCTTATTTTTTTCAACATGGCTCTTGGCTCCCTCTCATGTGGACAGAATGAAGAAATTACTTCACGAGTATTTTTATAATAATACTAAATAATTAGGCGTTAGGTCACATTAAACTTTAAAAATTGAGTAGCAAATAATAAGATAGGTGAACATTGTGTACGAAAAGACGAAAAAAAACCCAACCATGATAATAATGCTGATTTTAGGTAAACTTCCTCGACCATTGAGAATGATGAAACGGCAACAGTTATTTTCAGGTAACAATGTTATGTTATGTTATGTTCCAACAAACATTGGTCGAGGAACTTTACCTAAAATCAGCATTTGGATCACAACGGCTCCTACAGTACCTCTAACTTGATAATACATGTAATGCCATGTGTGCCTATGATGCCGTTGTTGCCATAGAAAAATGGCAAAGCAACCGCGAAGCCCAATGTGATAACCAAAATATATTTTACCTGTAAAATAATATATTTGTTCCTTTCACTTGTTACCCCCCGCCCCTTATCGATGAAGGCAGTTTGGCTATACCAGCTACCAAAAATGGATGGAATGGAATGAATAATCAAGGTATCCAACAAAAGACTAGATAGTCAACAAAATGTAACGCTACTTAGATTTCAATTTTTTATCATATTTAAACGCACACGGCTCAATGATGATGATGAACGGCAGTCTCGGAAAATATTATAAAAATTATATAAAAATTAAGTCATTCTTGTGGAGCAACATCAAAAATTCAAAAAAATCTTAATTACAATGTTGAACGAATGATGCCGCCGATAGCAATAGAAAAAGCATAAAATGTGTTACCTAATATTTTGTACACCGATAGCTTCCTCGGGCGGGCCCCACACCAAGTCACGTGAAATATGTTCATTTTTAGCTCGGCAAATGTGAGGAAATCATTTGTTAGTGACCAACCGCAGGAAAGCATGTATTCGACTGTGGCTTGCTTGGCCACATCGTAAAAACCCTAGCAGGCTGCGCGGCCTCCTTAGAGGCGGCACACCAGGCATGCAGACTCTAGCCACATAACCCGTGTTTGACAATTCCAAAAACGCCAGCCCAACCTAAATCGCACGACCACTTCCTACATATATTTTCGCGGTTTTGAATACGGTGGAAATTCACGGCACATCGACTATGAGGGAGAAATCTTGTTTCTTCACTACTGTCCAGCTACGCGGCGGTCGTTATCTTGTTAGCAGCCAATAACGTGAATCCTCCTAAGACCACCCACTGACCTGTGTTTTATGAAACATCGAAATAGCGCAACACCTTTTCACTTTGTGTAAGCGTTTAATTACTTCCATAAAATTTATTTAATTGCATTAATCCGAAGATGTTACAATCACTGGGTGACTGGTTAATGGGAGACAGCGATGATATTTCTCGCGCAGATTAGCTTCTTTCGTACTGACGTACAAATCTCGCAAC
>JAUJYS010005031.1:0-11379 GCA_033995665.1 Melogona broelemanni
TGCTGTACTCTTGCTGCAATTTGCGCGCTTCAGCTGCATTCGCCGCGATTATTCGCCTAGTGAAATACCGCCTTAATTATTGGAAACTCTGCAAACCATTCACGATATATCCAATATGTCAAATGACGCAATGTTCCACTACAAGCTAATAACATCTTCTGTAATGAAACACTACAATTTTAAGAGGCTTTTCTTAATCGGGCACCATTTTTAAAGATTCTTGTTCTCTTAAAATATTTTTTAAAGATGACGAAATCGATGACGAAATCGAATCGTACAAATTTATTTTTGACAGCTATTTTCTTAATCGATTGTTGAGGTTCGAACCGTGAGAAGAACAATTAAAAAATAATGATTTTTCAATCACAGTGTAGGATAGCTTTAATCAACTTCTTACTGAGCAGAACATAATATTAATGCAATATAAGTTTCTCGGCTTTCGTTTAGACAATTTTTACAAATACTCAAGTGACAACAGCACAACCAATTCTACATTGCGGACAAGTTACCGCAATCAGTCTTTCGAGTTCGTTGATCCTATCATAGGTTAACAAATTATTTAAAAACAGCTACGGTATTTGTGTTTGCCATCACAAACTCGGAGACAATATGAGATGTATCAATGTTGTCAGAAAAATTCTCATTTTTCCTGGTTGGCAAATTGACAAAAATGCGAAAGCTAACACATACAAATACAACAAGGAAACACGCTCGAAAAATGAAATCATGATTGTCTCATATGAGGAAGTGCGTTAAGGCGTACAGATTAAATATGCAAACTGTGAGGAAAGTATGCATTGTAGTTTTGTTTGATTCAAAATTTGAGAGTTCCTAACGGTGTTAATTTTTTTATTTGCCCCACCTGCATGTTTTGGTCGCTGTACATTTTTCCTGGACGTATTTTTGAGCACAATATCGAAAAATGTCTTGTGACCTTGGCCTAAATTTATCATGTTTGAAAATCTACAGTAAGCGATTTATTTTACCTACATTTAGAGATTCACCAAAGATGGCGAATGACAATGAAGAAATAATAAATATCATATCATCTTTCAATTGAATCGAGCGATATTGATTTCCCATAAAAATGAAACGTTTCGTGAAATTAGGTATGCTTTTTTAATATTCAGAAATCAAGAAAACAATTATTTTCAGAAAAACGCTTGAACGCATCAAATTAAAATTTTGAAAGCAGTATCACATATCCGTATGAACGCTCACGTCAACATTGGGTGATAATATTTGTTAGTAAAACTGTAGTTTCATCGAAAATCTTTTATTCTAATTAATTTCACCATCATTGCGTTACCCGCTATATGTAATTTTAAGAAAGAGTTTGAAAAGTGATTAAAGCATGTTTTATAATAATTGATTGGAATGATAATTTACTCGTTTGAACTTGTCATCGGAAAATAGTTTCAATAATAATTTTAAATATTTAAAAACACTTCTGAGGTCTCGACAAAATAGACAGGATCACTGGACAACAAAGCGGTAACATTTGTATCGTAAACAAAACACAACATTAATTAATTTAGATTAATTAGATCCGTTAATTTTATTAATCCGTTTAATTGAATTAATTAATTTAGATAGTTCCGTTAGCTACAACATAGACCAAAAGAACACATCAGAGCAAACACATTTGCGTCCAACATGTGAAAAATCAAATTAATAGCAAAGCTATCAGAACGGGTACAAATATGATGTCACAAATATGCAAACAGTGAAATATTAGGGGCGTTCATTAAGTAGCTAGAATCATTTAAAAAAAAATAATTGCTGAATGGATGTTCATGAAAATCGGCCAAAGTATTTTCCAGGTATTTCTGAGCTTTTTCAATTTTTTTCAATGCGATTAGAAAATTGCACGTGCAGAAAAATCGAACGCCAACATGGGCGCCGACGAGATGGCGATTCAACAGCGTTCAGTTGACCGTATATTGCATTTTTAAAGCATTTTGTGAATTAATTTATTCCAAGTCAGCTTGAATGATTTAAGGAGGAAGTAATATTCATGAGTTATGTTTCTTAATAAATTTGGAAGGTTTCGAAACGGGGTAAATAACTGAAAGATGCTCAGAGATGTTAACGGCCAGTGGCTGTCAAAAAGGATGATTTTAAGCACGCGTGAACAGCTATGTTAAAAAAAATTGCTGGGTGACAGTTTCATGCTAGATTTAAGCCAGGACAACGTAATGGCACGATTCAAAATGTGTTCGAGGACGCATAACACCAAAAAAGGTTTTTGTTAGAAGATGATTTCAAGGAAACGTGATGTTAGTTGCGTTTTGGGAGTGCAAAACACAGAAAAACAACACAGCAAACTGCACTTCTCGAGAGGGACTGAAGTCCCTCTCGAGAACTGAAGTCCACTGAAGTCCCCCCGCGCTCATCTCAATTGTTCGGAAAAATTGATCCCCAGGAATTGATATTTTTCAGTGATTTGTGAGAGTTGATAGTATTTATATGCTGAATTTCATTGAAATCCATCCAGCTATTCCTTTTTAAAAATTCATTCCAGATACTTATTTCAAGCCCGAAATATTTCGATTGATGAACGAATAATCAATGATTCATAAATTGGTAAATACGATATTTTCCCAGGTAAATGTTAGAACGGGGAACTTGCATTTCATGATATTATTGATATACATTACAATGCTAATAACGATTCTTAGTAGGATGAAATATAACATTTAGTGACATATTGGCTCGTACAAAAAATCACCGTTTATCACATAACAGGCTAAAACATTATATAATTAAAGATAAATTGCAAGCATATCATATCTGATATATGGCTGTACAACTTTGATAAAAGTATCTATACATGTATACATGATATATCACCTTTGCTTTGGCACTTTTCTTTTTTAACTTTGGAGAAACAGAAATTGAACTTTTTATGACACGTTTAATAAACCATACTTGGTTTGACTTGGTCTTCAAAAATAAATAGATATATATTTTTTTAAATCCAGATTCATGTCAAACGAAAAATGAATTTCTAAAAGTACACCAGTGTCATTGGTATTGTAGCAAACTATACATAATTTGTGGCAGTGCATTGGCAAAAATGTAGAAAAGACTAGGGATATGGATTAGCAAATCATAAAAGATGATTTAAACACTTTTCGGCAAGCACGTCGGCTAAAAGACTTGAAACATTTACAAGTACATGAACATTAATGGACGTTGATGAAGGTTGTAAAACACCAAATGGAATCATGTAAAAGAACTAATTATTGTACAAATATTAATTATGCCTTTGGAAATATTTTTTTAGAAAAAAAATCACAAGAATGTTCAAATATCGGAATTGATTCTCCAGAATCCACAACTTTACAAGTTGACGACGTTCTATCGATAAAGCAACACTAACAGCAATGCCATCACTTTGTGTATATATTTTAGCTGACCCAGAGTGACGAAATCGCCATCAGGTATTGTCGTAAGATGACGCTACTGACACCAATAAATTAGATCTATTTAAAGCAAAAATGCATGGCAAGTTCTCGCCGTTATAGGAGTCTTCCTATAGCTAAAAGCAGACCTTGGATATTAAAAATGACATCCAACTTTTTAAAACATAAAACGGTTCTTCATCAACACAAATAAATGACGAACAAAACACACAAAATCTAGTTGGCTTTTTAAATAACAGATTAATTACCAAATTAAGTTTTTTTTAAATGGTCAATTTAAGTGTCAATGAATGAGTGAGCATTAAATAAGCAGTTTAATAATTTGATTACAAAAGTTTTTCAAACGATAGTTGTTAGGATTGTTTCCCTTAAAATCCCATAAAATAAATTATGACACAAAGAATTGCTGTAGTTAACAGTGACATCAAGCGAATAAAATAAAAACATTCGATGATAACTCTTATGCTTACCCATTTGAATGTAGAAGAGCAGTGTTAAAAAATACAATCGCTATGTACATGTACAATGGCATGGGAAATTTTTCGTACTTGATAGAAGGAGATTCATCCTCTGAGAAGCAGACGGGTGCGTTTCTAAAATCCATAACCGAGAAAAGCATTCCTCATCCTGGCGAGCCGCATATCCATGTAAATTAGCGACGCCACAATGGTCATTGATCCGTCGAAAAAAGCGAGCGACGCAGAAAAATACGACACCACAGTAAGCACCATCGATCAGCTAAAGCAAGTCTCTCGCTCTCTCAGAGTTCATCGTAACATCATGACGCCTTCCGGATGCTCCTTCCAGGGCAACGCTAGATGGTGGTCGTAGCAGCAACAGGCGATGGCGCTGGTCAGCACGCATAGGAGGGCGCAGAAATAGCCGGACACCTTAGGTGGGAGGATAAAGGAAGGTGCTGCCGTTAACATCGCTTTCAAATTGTACGAGGCGCGCGCAACAGAACATTCAGTTGGAGAAAAAGTGTTTGATTTCGTCGAAATAATTTTTTTCTTTTCTCCTAGCGCATGAGCTCAGTAGCTAAATGAATTCAGCATACTGAGGCAAATTGAAGGCAAAGGTTAAATGTGATATTCAACATTTTTATTGATTGAGTGGTTTTTAACCTTTGTCTTTAATTTACCGCAGCATAGTGCCTAGTGCACTACAGGATTACTGCACCCTCGGATCTCTATGGAGATATGTGAGGGGCAGGGAATGGAAGGGATGGGGAATGGCAGGTGCAATAGCCTGGCTGCAGGATACACCTCTAAGCTCTGGACTCCCTAATGGAAGCTCAGGGGTAACGCCAGTACCCCAGGCTAACAAATAAACGAGAGCCTGCGCCGGGAATCGAACCCGGGACCGTCGGCTTCGTAGGATGTTGCCATATTCACTGAGCCATCGCTACGTTCACATGGGTGCGAGGGTAGTGTCTGAAATCTTGATGAAACATAAGTCCGACATTGGCTAGCAACAATTTACGGTAAATAAAAATGAATGTCCCCAAAAATAAACATTGAAGACAATGAAAAATTAAGTGAATATTTAATGGGGGATTGTTCTTAAAAGGTAATAGTGAAAGTTCGGGAACACTTTACGAGATTACCGTGACCTTCAAACTCCCCCAAAATGTGTAGCCGACAACGTACTTGCACGGACCCTACGACGTATTATACGTTGCGGCGGTGCCTCCGGTTTTGGTTCCAGGTGACGCGCAGTTTTTTTAGCCAATGAACGCTCGACTACCCCCGCATAGGCTAACCTCATATCTTCAATAACCTTGGACGCCGCCTGGCGGTAGATGAGAGCACATTAATCTCGCCACTTTTCTCCTTCCACAGACGAACCTAGTTGTACCTTGTTTGAAAAAAAAATGTTTAGTCCTGTCCTTTTTTAGGGTCCCGATTTCTAGACACTCACTTTTCCCACCTTTGTATTCGTGCAGTCTTATCGGAAAACATCTTCCTTCTCCCCTCCTCTTGACCTTTCTTCGAGACGTTTTAAATTTTCTTTTTGGCAATATTTTGTTTTATTTTAGAGAAATTGTGGGCATTTGGGTTATTAAATGCAAGAGTGTTTACTGCATTTCGAAAATTTGTAAGTTATTTCGTTAAAATAAAATTACTCTTAATTGTAAAAGCAACATTTCGACGGAAATGATTGGAATTTATTTCTAAATAATTTTTAAATGGAAATATGACGACGTTTATTTAAAAAAAAAATGATAAATTGTACATTTGTTAACAATATTTTATCAGCTTAAAAGTAATCAGATAATCAGCTTGAAAATGATTCTTATAATCGGGTTAAAAATAATCGGATAACATAGTTGGGATAGTTAATTGGAATTATTTGTTGTCCTATTATGTAAATTAATGTAAACAGTTTAAAAAAATAATAAATTGTAATTATTTTGTTGGTTAAATTTTGGAATAATATATTATCGAATTAAATGCAGGTGGCCTTTCACTGTGCATCGGAAATATGAGTAATTTCGAGAAAAAAGAATAAATTGTAAAAAAAACTTCGGCTATATAGCTTTGGTCAAATATACCTATCATTACCCCTTATTCCCAGCATAAATTCATTTTTGTCCAAAAAAAAAGTTCCTTCCTTTAATCGTCCACACTCTGTTTCGACTTGGCTGTGTGACGTCAGCGTTCGCTGGTTTTATGACGTCACCGATGTGGTACTGTGTTTTGGCCTGTGGCACCCAATTTTGGCGAATTGTTGGCCATGTGGAAAAATGACTTTGTCTATTGCCGCCATGTTTTTCGAGCAGGGTCTCAAATAATTGGTTCACACACGATGATCCATCCGGACGGAATGGGGTCTCGTCAAGTTGACAAATAAGTTTATGGTATCCTAAAACCGTGTTATTTTGGATAATAAAAACATGCCCCTGTTTGAATCCGGATCGGTATTTCCTGAGTGAATCAAGTATCGCGAATACTGTCTCGCAAAGATCGAAATTTTGAAGATATCGGTTGAATTCGTTGACAAAGGTCGGTGTTGGGGCATTTATAAAGTTGGTTAAGTAATTGGACACCGTTGTGACACTTGATGAAAGTTCTGGGACTCGTTATTAAATTTTCACGTGCTTCTTGAGACGTGGTAGTCACCAAAAATTGTCCCATTTTCTTTGATTTGAAATTACAAAAAACAAAGTTATGGTTATGAAATGTTAAAACTATTTACTGCGCTATAAATACTCGTAAATCACATTGTGTGTGATTAATGTTACACTCGGAAAATGCGGTTATTTGTTGTTTGTGTCTTACATTTTTCCTTGTTTTGCTTCCCCTTCACCCTTTCCTATGATTTTATTTATATTTTGCTCGTTTTTTTTGCATTTTATTTTGTATTTCTCCATCCCGGTTGCCATCTTGTTTTTTCTTCCCAACAATCTCGTTTTTTTTTCCTCCTGGGATTTTACTCCGGCGAAACCTTTCCCCCACCCCCTTTCTCCCAGCTCCTTTTTCGCCGGAGCTCTCTCTGGACATGCCGCATGCGGAAACAAACAAAAAACAAAACAAAATCGACTGCCGTTCCTATATCTTCTCTGCCCGGGGATGACGTGTGATTGGTTGAATACCTGCGTGTGACGTATGAATGTGGGCGTGTATATCTGTGACGTGTGTCTGTCTTTTTTTGACGAGGATAAATCAAAAACTAGGTTTTTTAATTAAAAAAAAGAACTACGCAGTATTTAAAAAAGTGAGATATACAATGTGAGGCACAAAAATCAGTTAACTTTTTATATTTTAAATAAATGTCAAATATCATCTGATTTCTATAAAATGTGGTACAAACGATGACAATGTTTTATTTTAGAATTTTAAAATCGCGCCACGAATTTCTCATCTCAGAAATTCGAAAATCCCGAAATTCGTTTTCTTCATTAAAAAGGAATGTTCGCTGCGAAAACCGTGTATCTCACTTTTTTGAAATACCGCGTAGTTATTTTTTAAATAAACAAAATAAAAAACTTACTTATTGAAGGTCCTAAGTAGCTTCGCCTCTTACCATCAGCCGCTTCCGCTTTTCATTTTATTTTTCACCTACGCTTTCCATTTCACGTGACCTGCTTATTCCCCCGTTGACCCCAGCTGACGCGATTCCGATCGAGGTTGGGAAATGGCTGCCAATCCAATGGAAAGGCCCGGCCCGCCTCTATTGAGATTGCCCTATGCCTATAGAAGTTGTATTGAAATCTAGAATTTCGCGCAACTTTGACCCCAGCTGCACAAATTCAAGAGAATGGAATGGGTAAAAAACAATTTTAAAAACTGTAACTAGAGGGATTGGTGTCGTCTCAAACAGCTGATCTAGTGAAACGACCTATTAATTTTAATTACGTTGTTTGAGGTGTTGTCGGGCAACCGTAAAGGCGGTGTCACACGGTGCTTCCCCGACGCTGCGTCTGGCAGCAGAGCGTCAAAATGCCACATCGAGCAGCAGCGTCAGGAAGCTACTAGCCTGTCACACGTTGCTTCCACATTTTAGGCGTCTATGTCCGTCCGCTGTGGCCGAGAGGTAGCGTGCTCGCTCACCGAGAGATAGCATGCTTGATTACAATGGCCACCATTTTGACAAATGCTAGGGAAATTCGCCTTAGGTTTGAGGCCTTGTAGCAATTACGAACGCCATGATCAACGAATTTTCCCATATTTCACCAAATAATTTCATTTTTTAACATTTACTAGCTCTCGTATAGTAACGGCATTTATTTCGCGGTTACTGCTGCAGTTTTCTATAAGGAGTTTTGCCAGATTAAGCAAAAAGTTGTCCACTTTGTAACTCTTCGTCTACCACATTCTATTCCATTCATTTCGTTTGTGGTCACGTGACCACATGAAGACGCTGGCTTCTTGCGTCCAGAATTGAACATGTTCAATTCTGGAAGCGTGGAAAGTTGGACGGCGCTTCCTGTGCTAGAAGCGGCGTCCAAACCTGTCACACGAAGCTTCCAGACGCCGCTTCCTTTGGAAGCAGCGTCCGGGAAGCATCGTGTGACACCCCCTTAAGTCGTGAGCCGTACCGAGTCTGCTGATATTTTCGCTTGTTGCTCTAACTCTTGAAAATATTTGAAACTGTTCTGCTCGGTATGCAACGAGCCGTTTAAATATCCAATTTATAATTCAATAATGTTTCGGCTTTCACGGCACAACGATTCAGTCGCGTTTGCTTTCGTCTACTAAAACTTTTTAAACATAATTTATTTTTTTTTTTAAATGACATAATTATTTTTACTAATAAAAAAGATAAATTCATACATGAAATGTATAGTTTTCGTTATTTTTCTTCTCATGTCATTTAATCGTATTTATTCTCATTTCAAGAAGCTACTGGGATCAAACTACAGCACCGACATATTCAATAACTATCGGTGTATCGATTCTAAACCACAATATCGATGTGACAGTTGCAGTCAGGTCACCTAATCAACGTCGGCCTCTGGATCAAAAAATTCACGTCTGAAGCGAGCAGCCAATGAAAAAAGGTCTGGCGAAGGAACTCCATCTTTCGGAAAGTATTGTCCGTTGCCATTGTCTAAGGAATACAAGACACCAAAATTCGAAGCGACTTTCTCTCGAACGAGAACCTCCTAACGCCGCCTCGGTTTGTTGTTACTAGCCCCGGCGTCCACCGCCTAGCAATATTCTCCCCGTTCCCATTTTCCATTAACGTGTAAATAAGTCGTGGTTTTGACGCGAGTGGCGCGAGTATCTTCCGTCCGCGATTCTCCCGATTGATTCCTACCCATCGATCGAAATATGAAGTACAAGCCCAGCTGTCGATAAGGCACCGGGAGTGTGGTAGGTGTGAGGGGAGGGAGGGCTGGCACAGGATCGATAGAAGTCAGGGAAAAGAGGTGATGACCCATGTGTGAAGGGTGGGGGGGGAAGGGGAGAGACCAGGCGGTGTGAGGGACTGGCACAGGCGATTTTTGGAGGGAATATGTGACCCGATTTTGACGGCAACCGTGGTGATCACACTGTGGTACTGTAAGCGTACACAAAGGCGCACTTCCTTATTTATTTTACGGGGACAAAGCGAATTAAGTCATTATTCTAAGGTTCACTTTCTAACGTTCTAGAGTTCAATGGTCGGTGGATTCAATTAATTACAGCGTCGACAAGCTTTGAATTACATGTAGTCAGTTATACAGTAGTCAAATTTGTCAAACGAATACCGTTTATACAAATATTGAGGTGGAAAGGTCAAATAAAAAATATGAGATCAGATAAAATATATGAGGTCAAATAAAATATGAGGTCAAATAAAATATATGACGTCAAATAAAATATATGAGGTGAAATAAAATATATGAGGTCAAATAAAATATATGGCCTGTACTGAAAATATTCAATAAATTTACAGATTTCAATTGCTCGACTCGGAAATAAAAATGCAAGCACATTGGTATAAAACCCGTATGCACCAACAACAGATAACTATCTGATGATAACGGTAACGCTATGGAGCGTTCTACTATGCTTTAGAAATGCGAAATGTTATAAAATGTTGCGTTGCTCTTGTCCGTTATCATCTGATAGTTATCTTTTGTTAGTGCATATGGGTTTCATTTTTTAGTAAAGCGCAAAAATGCAATCAAAGCATGAAAAAGAAATCTAAAGCTTGTGCAAATCGCCGATAGAAAGCAGCACGAGTTGCAAAACCGCAGAGGAGTCAACGGAGTAATTTGAATAAAACCTCTCATTTCTCTCAGTTGGACAAAAAACATGTCGTACATATCCCGTCAAAAAATCGCAACCTTTACAGAATATTACCAAAACTATGAATTTAATTTTGTGTCGCATGATCAGAATAATTAAAAGGAAAGAGCGAACAGCAAATGCATCAATCCATTTAACTTATGGTACTCAATGAGAACGCTCTATCGGATCTCTCACACACCATCCCTTGAATACAACAACGTACCTACTGGCAAAAGGTTAACACAGCTATTTGAACACCACAAGCACTGCACATTCGAGGTTGCCTCCACCATCCACTCATATATCGAACACGGAGCAAAAAATCATGTTCACCACCTCCCCCAAACCCTTACGAATCCCTTACGCAACACCCACACATCCTCTCTGAATTTCCGCTCGCTACGTAACGCGCGTTCGCCTGTGCGCGCTGCTACGATGGTGGGTTGGCCCCGAGCAAAAGTCATGGGGGTAGTCCCCCCGGCCTCCTCTCCACTAGGTGTGATTAATCGTCCATCAGCGTCAGCTGGTCTTAATGAGACCAAATTAATTCCGGTTCCGAAAACTCCACGAAGGCGCCGCTGTCGCTGCACGAGGCACGCGCGTGGGCTCGGCGATGTAAGGAGTTAGTCGGGCTGGTGTCGCAGCCAGCGACGCGTTGGAAAATCGAAAATTCGTTGAGAAAGGCGGAGTAGGAAGACGGATGGTTGCTGGATGGAATGACCCGATACATCGGCCAACAAGGGATTTGTTCGTGTCCGGAGGAAGCGGTAAACATATTTAATGATCAGTTCGCATCATTTCATTGCGTCGGTGTATGTTGCAACACAATTAGGGTCGCAATATTCGACTTTATTTTACCTTCTCACCCACGGTTTATTTTTATGTTTTAGAGAGCCAATAAGCCATTTGAAATATAACAATGGAAATATCGATACCCGATCGATATTTCAATTACTTGTTATACTACAGAGTCTGTAGTACCTAATTTACTGATCACTACACAGTATGTACCACCTAAAGCGAATTTTGGAACCAAAAACTATGCTTACAGCGGAATCGAGCAACTTGACAGTCGACGCCAGAAAGCTGTGGCCTGGGTAGTCAAAGATATTCGAACGTCTAGAGCGCAACATTAAGTTTTTCTGAGTAAAAGTCGGCCCCCAGTGGCTCAGTGGGTATGGTCACATTCTACTGAGCGGGTGGTCCCGAGTTCGATTCCCGGCGCAGGC
>JAUJYS010005032.1:0-11377 GCA_033995665.1 Melogona broelemanni
ATTGTTTTAAAAAGTTAGCGTGAAATCGCTGCAATAGCCGTCAATAGACGTGAAATTTGCCCAGCTGCGTTTGCTACCGCGTTTGTTTTTTTAAAAAAATAAGACACTTTGAAAAAAAAAACTGAAATGATACATTTGTTTGTAATTAGTTTATGAATATTTGTGCAAAATTTCAAAGCATTCTGTAAACATTTGACCACATTAGAACCAAAACCATTTTTGGTGCCATTTTTTTTTTGCCCACCCTGTATATAGAGGTTTTCATTAAATTCAATATATTTTCACAAAATTGAAATTGAAACGATTTAAAACTTCTCAAACATTTAAAGAAAAGACGTCTCACGTTAACACGGTGAATGTACAAATCACATCACGTAAGTTGTATATTCGCCGCTTGGTGCGCTGCCAGTGCTTTTGATAGAGCCATTGACGCGATTACGTCCCCCTATGCTAATTATACGGACAGGTGGCTCCACTCTTGTTGAATAGCGGGGTTTTTTTTAAGCAAAATCAACCTGGCTTCTCGATCGGGGCTAGAACAACTTGTTATCGACCAATGGTTGAACAGACAAGGGAGCGTCTGCATTTTCATCAACAGTAGTGACATAGCCTCCTATCACGTGCGATAAGCATGATAATATGTCATCATCTCCACCTGGCCCCCTATATAAACGAGCAGGGCTTGATAGTAATGACGCACAGGGCTATTGTACCTACCCAACGTTGCTGCTAAACGGAGCAGTCATCTTTCACCTATTTATTTTTCATTATTATTTCAACTCACACAAAAATGGCAGTTATTACGGACAAAGGTGTAGTCGCTGATGAGCAGAAACAACAGAAGTCGTGCAAAGGTCAGTAATATTTATTTACCTTTAAAATAAATATTACGTTAATTCTTATGAAACAAATAATATATACAATATAATACAAAGAATATATTTTGTTGCGTTCGGTATTTAGTATTATTATTTTATTATTATTATTATTATTATTTGGTCGGTTCAACAACAAGAACAAAAATTTAAGCTATTGAATACATTATAAACGAAAAAAAAAAATCATGCATGCTGTTAAAACCAGTCCCAGAACTGACTAATCATTGTAACCAACCAACAATTGGTTTAACATTGTCAAAAGCGATAACAGACACTGTTCATAAGTCAGTGTTTTTAGATTTTTTTCAATTGGTTCCTCCGTTATGTTGAAAAATCCAGGTAACTTTTCTTCATTGTAAAAGGTACGATTTTACAGTAAATCTGAAGAGGTATAAACCATAACCCCATTTTCATTAAATAATTATAATCTACAATCATGTTTTTTCATAATGCCCTACGATCTTCTACGATTTTATATTTCAAAATTGCGCATGGCTGTACTGTATTAAGTATTTTTTTTACATTGCCAACCTAATGGATAGCTTCAATAGCAACTCTGTTTTTTTGTTGAAATCTGAAGACTTTATTTCGTCCCGTTTAAGAGAACACCCTTTAACCCAACGATAAAAATTTATTTAAAAAATTTAAAGTTAAAATAATTCCAAAACTACAACTTGGAAAACAACAAATAAATTAACTAATTAGTTAATCGAAGTGTGATAGTGAACACTCTTTATCGGAGTTGCAGGAGTTTTTTTTAGAAAACAACCTATAATATGAAAAATAAAATTAATTAGTTTTTACATTTAACTCGCAAAGTAAACCAATAATTGATGTAAAAGTTCCGCTCTTATAAAACTACGATATAAAAAAGATGGGAGGAATGGACAATAGTTCACTGTTAACCTCTGTTGAACAACATAATTTGTAAACGAATAAGGAAGATAGTTCATTACAGCACAAAAGAGAAAAATGAACAGAGTCTGGCGAATTCGTGTATTATAAAAAAATATCGTCAGACCTGTTCTTCATTCCTTCGCTGTTCCGGGCCATGTTCCCTATTCGCTTAAATTAATAAGACGAATTTAGGGATCACTAAAAATGACACCTTGTTCAGAGAGCTGTTCGCGGAAACAAGCACAGTGCGAAATCGATAAAATTCAGTTTAATATGTTATGCCAGACCTTGTACGTAGTATACAACATAATAAACACCTAAATTCGTGATTTCGTCATGCAATAAACAATTACGTATTCCCTGACCATGTGATGGCACAAGCACGCATGCGTGCTTACTAGTATTTAACACGGGTCTAAATCACACTTATTAAAACCACTTGTTGATGTGCCAATTGACAACGCTACACAATTGTAGCTTTTTTAAAACGAAATTGTTGCGTTGCATCATCGCAAACAACCATTTATTGTGTTTATAATTTCATTCCCCAATTTTCTTTTAATTTTAATAGCGGTCCTTATCCATAATTGAGGATTTGGGAAAAGAGAATGATTCGATTTGATATCGAATTTTTCATGGCTCCGTAATAGCTGATCAAAATGACATTATTGCCAATTTTTTGGAAAAAAATAACCCCGAATGATGAAAAATATTTAAGTGAGTTATTTTTTTTTATATTCTGTCAACTCAGAACATCGATGCTCGTCATTCACTACTTTGATATTTCACTCATGTTAGGTTGCATCCACAAATTTGGCATTGTATAACGGTTTCTCTAATGATTGGTAAAACGATGTTAGTTGAATCACGTTTGGTTTATTTACCATATGCAAAAGGGGATAATTAGTTGACTACCCCGGTGACTTTCGACCAAGTTGGCAGCGATTGAGTCGACGATGTTAACTCATTCAAATAAAATAAAACAGCTACGAATGTTCAACGGAATATACTTCAATTTTAACTTATTCATTTACAACATTTTAATTACCGCTTACTTGCCAAGTGGCACCGTTAATACTTGACCTATCTATTAACAAAGACCAAAAAAAACGACGGCGCATGCTAAGTACACTGATAAAAATAATTATTTAACCGGTAGATTCCTATTAAAAATTCTTCAATGCTTGGTGCACGTTGTCATGTAATATTTAAAAAAGTATGATTTATTTCAACAAAATGCCAACCTAAATTTTTTAATTCAAAATATCATTCCAGAAATTTTAATACGGACCAACCGATGCTAATAATTCGAGATCAGTTACCTGAATTGTATTCTCGTTCGACTGCTGACTCTGACGGGTTGACACATGAGTGTCCAATCACTAATCAAAGCCTTGCTTGACAACGTTAGGTGCTTGTGGAGCATGTGGAGGATCGAATGTCAAACACGTTCCTAATCATAACTCGAGTACCGTTTTTACATTTAAAAAATGGGGTTACTAAATTACATTTGATAATTCCAAGTTCTTCGGGACTAGGCTGCGTTTATTAGTTTGGTTTTAACGCTTTGGATACCAAGTATCAGTAAACTCGAAAGAAGTAACGCAACCACTTTCCAAGAGCTTCTCCATTACTTCGATGAGCTTTTAGTATAGAGGAATTTGTGTGGAGCGCGTTGACAACCTGGACAGTCATTAAGTTTATGTAGGACAGATAAGGTCCGCATACTGTCTATTTATGGTAGTAGGTTTTTTTTTATGAAGTAGACAAGAGAAATTTTATCGGTAACTTTCTCGCGTTATCGATAAATGGGGTGAAGGACAGTGAAGCACTCGTAAACTTTACAGTTAGTTTTTGGAACAAAAAAATAAGTTAGGGCCTGGTTTAAAGAAAAATCCATCTAGGAGATAGTTCAAATGTCTAGTTCTATTAATCAAAAGTTGAATCCTGTTGGTTGCCTCGAAAGTCAAAATGGCTTTCTGATTTTGACCGGTCACCACGAATTAATTAGTACAATCGATATTAGGGGCGTGTTTGCTTGGATAGCCAATAGCATCAGAGAGACCCGTGCTTCACTTAAAAGATTAACCAATGTGGTCGAATTAAAATAATTATACTTAATAGAAACAATCGGTAAACTGGCATGATTTGTTCAATTGACAAAATTGTATGTCTGTTCTCTATATCGCCATAATATGGATACGTTTCCCTGGCTTAAAGCGGTGATTTTGCCCGATTCTACGTATTTAAAAAAAAATCCTTATTAGCTAAATAATTAATATTCACGCCCACAAATTACCTTTATCAATAATCATGTATTTCATTAATTAATGTGAGACATTCGACGGAGCAGCAAGTGCACGTACTTACGCGTTGCTGGGGGCAGCACCACACACTTGACAAATCAAAGTTCAGCAAAATACCTGAAGTCTATTCATCAATAAACTCTGGACTTTAATCGCCTCAGATAACGAATTGGCACACTGATTTCGATCGCAATGGAATCGAGAGAGAACATTGTTATTCAATTCATATCGAAAAAGACTGGCTTAAAAAAGGATATGAAAGCTGTTTAGACTATAAGGCGTTCATTTGTACCGGTAGCGCGTAGCCCGGATAGTGGTAGCGGGTAGCCCGGATAGCAGTAGCGGGTAGCCCGGATAGCAGTAGCTCTCTCGATTTCATCGGCAAGGTCATTCCAATCATCCAATGAGTCTTTCCTTTTAAATATGGTAGAAAACGGCGACATATTGTTCGGGTTTGAATTAAAATGACGCCGTATTATGGACTCGATTTTAAATTCGATCTTTACATCTCGTTGGTGGGGAACACCCTGTGGAAATAACTGTAAGTAATTGCCAGAAACCAACTGCGGGAAATAAATGTAAAGAAATAACTGTACCTGATATATATAATTAATTTTCTATCGGGCTTTAAATGAAATAAAAGCGAATTTGTTATTTATTCGACTTTCCTCTCGGCGTGCTCCCGCACTTTAGTTTCAATTGAAATCAGTTTCTATTAAAGGGGGGGGGGTGACGTCACGTTCACGTGTTCGAATATCGAAAGCAATTAATGGAAAATTAAACTGCGGTTGTTGTCACCATCGCTTCTCAAGAATTCCGTTACCTCGATTTGTGGTTCTCTTTGGTCAAGTGGATAAATGAGGAAAGAGAAATGTGATAGGCAAAAACGGTTCGATCAATATTTAAACAGGGCTCCATGCAGATAACCGCATGGTCGACTCGGGTCGGCTACGATAAAATGAACATTGAGCGATAATTGGTTTTAAAAAAATGGATGGAAGTTCGAACAGATAAGTTACGAGGACTAACTAGTAAACGGTCGCAGGAATTTAAACTGAGAGAAGATGATCCGAAATTATGTTTAATAATAAAAAATCTATTTAATAGTTATTTCGCCAGCCCCTAACTAAAATATGGATGAACACCACAAGTGCAAGCAAGGGTGTTGCAGAAGCAAGCACAGCAGCAGCAAACATTTTATCAATAAATATACATAATTATTTTTATCTAAGAAAATCTTATTCTCATATTTTCATGCGTAATTTTGCTGTTTTTTTTTACGTAAAATATGCGTGTACAGAGTATAGTTTCATTTCTTTTTCGGGAAAGAACACACTGAGAGTCGTCACCCTATTTTTCCGACACCCTGTAAAAAAAAACTTTGCCAACGCATTCACGAAACGTCATCCTGGTTATATGTTTTCCCCGCAGTACACATGCTACTTGAAAAGCTCCGCCCGATAAGGGTTTTTTCCGCACAACCTTTTGCACTGCGGGAAGTGGATGTCGAATTTGTTAAGGGGATAGTGAACTTATTTTCCCCGGATCATAATTTCAGTGCTACTTACTTCAAAACCAAATTATCAAGAAACAGCAGAAATAAAATTGTCCAAATGATTGCGCAATCCTAAACCAAAAATTCGTGGAACCAATGCCTTCTAAACACGTTGCATGCAATATTGACTGGGCGAGCATTAATCTTGGTTGAATCAATTTTTCTGGATTTTCAA
The DNA here is from genome assembly GCA_033995665.1 of Melogona broelemanni. Lineage (NCBI taxonomy): Eukaryota > Metazoa > Arthropoda > Diplopoda > Chordeumatida > Chordeumatidae > Melogona > Melogona broelemanni. The sequence goes on from JAUJYS010005032.1 coordinate 5,812, forward strand.
AAAATTGATGCCGATTAAAAATGCTGAAAACGACAGCTAAAAAACTTAGTTGACCACATTTCTCAATTTCCTATTTTCAGATAGCGTGGCCTGGCGTTACGTGGTGGCGGCTTGCGGCTTCTTCGCCCTCTTCAACTCGTATGCCATGCGCTCGCACCTCAGCGTCACGCTGGTCGCCATGGTCAACACCACCACCATCGTCCTCAACGGGTCGACCACGCCCTGCGATCCAGAGCCGCTGGAATACTCGTCCACCAACGTAAGTACCATTTACATGAAATCTTTTTGAATTATTTTAACTCAAAATAAAGGCATAACAAATGGATGAAATATGACGATTATTTACTTCAAATTCGCCATAAAACAAATTTTTGTCAATTTCTGGTAAGGTCATCAACCGATAACCGACAACCGACCCACGTATTTCAGAAGTATAGTTATGAAACACGGCCAAAATAATTTTAATTTCCGGAAAAAAAAATTACTTTTCCATTTTTTATTTACAATTTTAAGGATAAGCATACTTTATTTATTTTCATTAAAAATTTATTTATAAAAAAATATTCAAATGAATATGTTCGATAGCCAAAATAAAAGATTCTACAACTTGTATCACATTGTCACCAACCTAACACCCGTCTCGTCATTCTCCCAACTGCGCAGAACGGCGGTCAATTCAACTGGGACGCGCAGATGCAGGGCATCGTCAACTCCGGCTTCTACTGGGGCTACCTCCTACCCCAGGTCCTCGGCGGTCGCATGGCCGAGATCTACGGCAGCAAGAAAGTGGTATTCGTGGGCGGGGTGATAGGCACGCTCGGTACCTTCCTCGGACCGTGGGCGGCCACCGTCAACGTCTATTTCTTCCTGGCCACTCGCATCCTGTGCGGCCTGGGATTGGTGAGTACTTTTTTTAATTGTTTTTTTCTAAATCCTTAGCACAGCCCCCAACTCCCCTGACATGTCGGCGGTATGCCGTTTGGTATATGGCGTACGTCCCGTACACTTTCAGGCTGTGTTCACCCCGTCCTTGCATTCCATAATCGCGAAGTGGTGCCACCCTTCCGAGAGAAGCCGACTGTCGTCCTTCATTTATTCAGGTAAAGATCATACTCAACTAAATTCGATTTTGTGTTGCCTATTATCACGCCCGAGGATAAAAGTGATTGATGGCAGGATCGCCTAAACTAAAATTATATCAATAAAAAAAATTAATTAAAAAAATAAAATTATAATTTAAGCAATAGACAAAAACTAATTGTTCTTTTTTTTTTACAATAAACAATGAATCATACAATAAATATACCTCTCTAATATACCTCTCTAGTCATATCTAAAAATCAATCAAAACTATACGAATATAATTCTAACAATAAATATAATTATAATTAAAACAATAAAAAATCGAAATAAAACAATTTAATAAAAGCAATAAAAATAAAAAAGCCAATACCTTCAATTCAAAATGGACGGAAATTACAACACAATCTAATTTAGCAACAAGGGACCATTTCATTATTTTAAAATACAATCATGTTATACATGTGTATAATATTCAGTTTGGAGTATACTAAAACAATTAATTTTGGCTCACAGAGTGCAGTATATATGCAAAACCAGTGTAGGATTTGCCCGGTCCCCTAGGGGGGTTTAACCCCCACACTTCAGTGGCCCAACCCCCCTCATACCGTGCATAAACGGTAATTTTGCCCGATAATGTGGGAGTCGGTTTTGACTCTCCCTCATTGGTCAGACTCTGCGGACTCCTCCACTTTTTTTTTTTGACAAATCCCACAACTTGAAAAAAAACGGCTCCTACATTCAATCTTTTTATAATGAAATCCCACAACTGTGCAAAACCTAAAATAAACTATCATCTGAAGTGTTAGCGAAATATTTCTTGCGCTGCTTCACCTAATGACGCTGAGCATCTAAACAGAACTGTAAAATGAAATCACGTGCTATTAAGGCTATGTGGGTGCCATATTGCGTCGAACATATTGTGATAGCCCAATTAGAAGGCATCGACCTCGGCAACGCGTGTTTATCAGTAAACTGTAACAGGCTCGCGGAAGTAGACACGAAAACAACTTTCGCCCGTACGCACAGTGCGACCAAATGAAACTTGCCCCAATATCAGACTCATCTGCCACCCATTGACCATTAGTAAAATTCGTAGAAATTTTGAATGTTTTGCAACAAAGTTCAATATAGACGACCTTTCGAATCACTTTTAATGAGTTTTTCGTTTTAATGGGCATTTTTATTTTTAAATAAAAAATGCGATTGCGTATAGTAAGCAATGGTCTAAAATTTAAATTAATTTTTAAAAAAATATAAGAGAAATTTTATTATCCTAGCTATTACACTGTCACCACTTAAACAACGATACCTAAAAAAAAATAAGAGAGCAATGAAAGTCAGAATAATATGCACACTTATACAACGTACATAATACGATGTCAATAAAAATTTAAATAGTGCATACTGGTAAAATCTTGTTAAATATTAAAAAAGACCTAGTACATACACTGAAAATGCAGCATGCAAAGAAGTGAAATCTTAAAAAGTGTAGGGTTTTTTAGTGGTTCAAAATCGGCTTAGTTACGACTTTCGGTTCGAGCGAATCGGCTCGGCGAATGCACAACCAGTTTCAGCCGAGCTGAGTTTAGTTTGAGCTGAACAGATTTCGACAGAAATAGCCACTCGAACAATATCGAAATTTCGGAAAACACGTAATCCAATATCCAAACTTGTTCACAACGAGAGGCCAAATTCCTTATTCAGAGATAGCGAGAGTTCAGGGAGTTATGTGGTAACGTGAAATTCAGGTGTAAGATCATATCGAGTAATCTCCAAAGACCTAGTGTCCATGTGTACCAGAAAAGGGAGCGCACCGCGAGCGCTTTTGAGAAGCACTTCTCTCTTGTTACAACGAAACTGAGCACACGTTTCTAGGAGAAAATTAAATGTATTTCTCCGAAATCATTCATTTTTAACAAAAGTAGCGGTTGTTCGAATAAAATGATTGTTATGATTTTCAAAAAAATTTTCCCTAATCGAGCGGGGGTTTCAGTTTTCCGAATTTTCCCGAAATGGAGCGGGGGGGTCTCAGGAGAATGTGTGGTTCGACTCGCGCAATGGCAAACTAATGACGAAACAATAAATTAAATTTATCAACTGTTGCAAAATTTCGACTGACGGCGAGAATTAAACTTGACTGAACGTGGGAGTTCCCGAGCAAAGCTTAACGAGGACATATTCATTTACGAAATCGTCTAACGGTCCCATTATTGAGTTCACAGTTCAAAAAATTATGCGAATGATGTACCAAAAAAATCTGGTAAATCATCAACGAAGTTGTCTTGGGTTTTTTTATCTCTCTTTATCGTCGAATCGCTCTTTTCTGGTTTTTTCAGGTCAGCAGTTCGGCGTGGTGATCGCTATGCCGGTGTCCGGTTTCCTATGCGAGTACGGCTCGAACGGCGGATGGCCGTGGCCATTCTACGTTTTCGGTACGAAATCGTTAATCATCGGAGAAGAATAAATAATTAATTAAGATTTGGAATGTCCAAAATATACGAGAGCTGATTGAAAAGTAGTGATAATGAATAATGGCGCCTCCTGTTCTTAAAAAATTCTGCATATTTATGCACTGCTGATTTGTAATCATGTGAGTTAAAATCAAGATATTTGGTTGAGCCAAGAAATAACCAAATAACTCTGACCGAAAAAATTGGCGCCATTTGTTCAAAGTTGTTCAGGTTGTAATTGTCCGTTCAAAATAGAAAAAAATTGTTGGTTATGTTTAAGAAAGGCTTCAAGTTGTCTAACTTTGGGCTGAACTATTGGCAGGTATCCTTGGTGTCGTCTGGCTGGTGTTGTGGGTGGCTCTCGTTTATAATTCCCCTCGCGAACATCCCTGGATCTCCGAGGAGGAGCGATTCTACATCGAGGACAGTCTCAAGGATTCGCTCAACAAAGAGGTAACACAATTTGTTCCCGAACATTAACCAGGAGAAATATATTTCAACATCCAGAAATAAAATTCAAAAATATCTTCATAATAAATGCGCGCGCAACTTTTTTGTATAGTAACATTTCATGTTATCTCCATGGATCAATGGATGAATAAAGTTTTCGACTAATTGAATTGATATTAAATAAGTCAATCATAATATTTATTTTAATTAGTAGATTGGTCAGCTAATTAAAATAAACATTGAATTGCATCGATATAAATAAAATTTCGCTTAAGAAATTTGCACCAAAATGTAAATCGAACGAGGTCAATGAATTCTCCTTCCAATTTTTATCACAGCGTCCCCCGATTCCCTGGAAACAGATTTTCTCTACCGGTGCAGTGTGGTCGCTCATCTTCGCTCACTTTGGCTACAATTGGGGCTTCTATACTCTGCTCACCCAATTGCCCACCTACATGTCCAATGTGCTTCGATTCAACCTATCCCAGGTAAGAAAAAAAAATTGATCCTTTCCCACAAATGCAACTTAAATTCGAATGTTTTAAGAGCACGAAAGACACCAAATGAAAAAATGGTCGAATTGGAAACCGATCATTCAACATTCCTTCTCCATAATTTTACAGAACGGAGTACTATCCAGTTTGCCGTACATCGTAATGATGGTGGTCGGCTATTCCTGCAGCATTGTAGCCGACATGTTAATCAAGCGAAATAAGCTGAGTGTTCAGGCGACTCGAAAGATTTTCAACACTGCCGGTAAGTGCCGAACAATCGTTCACGTTCAACAAATTATTTCATACATCCTTCACATATTTATAGGCTGCTCATACTTTCATAACTTCCAAAAGCTGAATTTTAAGGTCCTTCATAATTGATTTAAATTTTAGTTCCGGATTTAATATGTGCGACCCCTTTTCTCACCTGTGTAGCGTTGTACGGTTCCGGCATCTGCCTGTTCATCATCACCTTCCTCAATTGCCAGACAATGACCATTTACGGCTTCCTGGTGATGGCGGTGGCCTTCGACGGCGGCATCTACGCCGGTTTTCAAATCAACCACGTCGATCTGTCGCCCAATTTTGCCGGTAAATTTTCATTTCTATTTGTCTCGTTTCAGTGTTGGGTAGGAACGGATTTTTCCCGCTCCGACCCTAGGAACAGCTTCCTTTTCTGAGGAAATTTGGAACGCCTAAACCATTTCCCCCAAATGGAACGCTTTAGTTACATTTACTCTGTGCTGAACATTTAAATAATTAATATAAAATTAAATACGAATTGTACACAAACCTACCACGAATGATCACCAGCATGGGCCTTAACATCATCCGTGAACTATGATTAGATTCGGCAAGTAAAGTGTCGTCATAAATAAAAAAATAACACGAAATCCAGGACGGAACCAGATAAGAATGACGACGAGAGCTGGCGGGGCTCCAAGCATAAAGCAAAAACCGATTAAACTTTTACCCCTTACCTTAAAAAAATTTCGAGCAGTAACGTAAGGTAGTTCTCAAAACGACGCTGTAAATATTTTGTAAAGGTTTAATCTGTTTTTGCTTTATGCTTGGAGCCCCGCCAGCTCT
>JAUJYS010005033.1:0-11376 GCA_033995665.1 Melogona broelemanni
TGGACTCCCTAATGGAAGCTCAGGGGTGACGCCAGTACCCCAGGCTAACGAATAAACGAAAGCCTGCTAGGGGAATCAAACCCGGGGACGTCCGCTTCGTAGGATGTTGCCATACCCACTGAGCCATCGGTACGTACAAAATTAAATGTGTAAAATCCTCCCAAGGTTCTCCGTACGCACGCTTCTATGCGGCCAAGCTTTTCATCGGCGGAGTTGTGATTGTTCAGGGACATGCCTGCAATCGTTCGTGTATTTGTGTATTTGCTTTTATGATTTATATTAGTAGTTGAACTCGAACGAACCGTTGACGTTATTTGCACGTTTGGCCATTTGTAATGGGCGTACATAATATCAATTCGTCGAATACGAAAGTTACGAGTTTATTACCGCACCCCGGACAACAACTTCCTAAAACATTTTTGCTCAAAATTCAGTGACAACATTTTTCTTTAAATTAAACATACAGATGGTTCAGTGGGTATGGCAACATCCTACGAAGCGGACGGTCCCGGGTTCGATTCCTATCAGAGGCTTTTGTTTATTCGACGAGCCTGGGGTACTGGCGTCACCCCTTCCCTTCCATTAGGGAGTCCAGAGCTTAAGGTGGATCCTGCAGCCTGGCTATTCCAGCAGCCATTCCCCTTCCCTTCCACCTTCCCTGCCCCCTCACAAATCGCCATAGCAACATTAGGGGTGAAAAAAAAAGATTTCGGCAAAACCAGGTGAAACCTTCACCCAGGTTGGTGCAGGACATTGCTTTAAGTCTCATTAATGTATTATTCACAAATGTCAAGGTCAGAGTCTCTTATCACTAACATTTAACAAATTTTAATAGATATTATGATTGCTGTCCACTCGTTGTTTCCTGATAACATGGATTAACTGTGGATTGAAAACGTATTTATCGAAGTGACCTTAGCCAGTGGATGATTCAATTTTGAGCGATAAGGTTACCATGTCAATGACAATAATATCGACAATATAATTCGAGGTTATCAAATTGAATATCAGAAAATCTAGTTGAATTTCTCATATCAAGTCTTCAAAATTGCAAGCATCTTATCTCTTTTTTTTTAGCGGAAGTGCGCATTGTGGAATATTTATTCGTGTAAGACGTTCAAAAATGTCAGCCTGCGGCCAAATTATTCTGTCAGTTGTCCTGCTGGCCTATTCAGGTAAGCTGTTTAAAAATTGAAATCATCTGTGGTAATTTATTTATTAATTACTGAGATGTGGTTAAACTTCTTAATTGACGTGATCATATCAATTTAAAAATAATAATCCTGGTGCACTCGGGATGCGAACCTGTGATCTAGTGCTCAATGCTTAAAAGTGTAACAACGACTTTCATTTGACCTTTAGGCGTGGTCGTATCGGCAGCGTCCACTTGCTGTCATTTCGAATCTAGCTCCGCGTGTACCGGATGGCCAACTTATGGTATGTCAATTTTATGCCTAAGTTTTTATTTTTTTATTTTTTAAATCACAGTAGTGCTAAATCATTACAGGATTACTACCCCTCGTGTCGCTATGGCGATATGTGATGGGCAGGGAAGGGTAGGGGAAAGGCAGCTGACTGAACCAGGCTGCCGGGGATCCACCCCTAAGCTCTGGACTCCCTAATGGAAGTTCAGGGGTGACGCCAGTACCCTAGGCTCGTCGAATAAACGAGAGCCTGCACCGGGAATCGAACCCGTGTCCTGGAGTCTCGGAGTGTAATAATGCTCTACTCCATGCAGTTACATCTTTTCCCAGTTTTGAATTCGTTCCTTTTTATATAAAAGGAACCGGTTCCAGTTCCCGTTTCTCCGATAAAAAAAAAGAGCCAGTCCCCGTTCTAGTTACAACATAAATTAAAAAAACTGGGCGTTCTTAGTTCCATTTTTCTATGGAACCTTGCTTTTCCGTTCCTTCGATTAAAAAAATATTAAAATTTATTTTGTGAACTAATAAATTACACGTTTGTAGATTGAATAAAGGCGTTTTTTTTAATGACATGTAGATCTGAAAAATTACATTAACTGTTTGCCAGAGGACATATGCCTATTTGCAAGCAAAGATCGAAAGCTTTCAAAAGATTATTTAATACATATATTTACTAATTTCTGTTTGATGCTCTAAAATTCTTAACATTCGGTACTCGTAGAAAAGTGAAGGTTATGGCAAAAGAAACTCTGAATACAGAAAAGGAACCAATGTTCCAATTCCTCAAAAAAAGGAACCAGTTCCCGTTCCAGTTCCTACAGAAATAGAATAAATTTAGGCTTTCCTAAGTGCTTTAAAAAAGGAACCAGTTCCATTTCGTTACATCTTGTATTTTTCCAGACTCTGAGAATTGGTACTGTATTTTTCGTTCACGATGAAACCTTGTGCCCAATTAAAGTTCGCGTTGTCTAATGTTTAACTATTTTGTGATCTCACAAACGTTACGATGTTGTCATTCTGAGTTACGCTTATTCGACGAAGGATATTTTTTTCTAAAATATTTTGTGTTTTTGTCAAAAATAGGACTAGGGTGGTATTCAACTGCAACCAAAATACCCAACTGGTCTGCCACTGCCAGAGGAAAGGTATCATACGGTAAGTTATTTAAGTTTTTTACGATTGAATTTTTTTAAATTTATAAATCGCTGTAGTGCTAATCACTACAGTTTGCTGCTGTTTTTTTGAAAGAAATCGTTCATTTTGTCCTAGCGCTTTTTCAATTGCTTGATAAGTAGTCAAGCTCAAAAATAAAAACATTTTTGAGCTGAACTGCTTCATTATCGAAACTTTATATTACGGTTTTGACGTATGATACGTCTTTGGTCACGGGTAAGCGATCTAATTTCAAATATTTTGATGAAACGGAAGTGGCGTCATTGATTAGCGACAAGTTACGGCAAATAGAAATGAACGATAAAAAATATATATATAGAAGAGTAGGAAAAGTAAATAAATATTTAAAGAGAAGGAAGATTGGTCATAAAAGGGAATAATGAAACTGAATGTGTACCCCGACAACGTAATTGCACGGGCCCCACGACGTATCATACGTTACGGCCGTACCCCCACTACAGTCCCTTTCTTTTTTATTTTTAATTTGGCGTGTTGAACGCAGACAGTGATTACCTGTGGACGCAGAACATAGGTGACGCTATTCTCACGTCGGTCAAATATACGGGCGTCAGCAACGCCACCATGTTTAGTTTCCTGTACTACGCCGACGTGACCGGATCAGGGTCGCTCATCGTCTCTTTCGTGACGACCACGGGTGTCACCTACCAGTTGGCCAACCTCGTGGACGTCAACAAGTACACGGAATTCAGCACCTACGCCATCGATTGTAGCGTCATTCCGTGCTGCCCGGCGGGAACCAATTGCGATGGAAGCGTAAGTCACAAGCAGTGTTGAGTTCGTGTCTTTTGAAAAGGAACCAGTTCCAGTTCCCGTTCCTCCCATGAAAAAACGAACCAGTTTCCGTTGCAATGCCTCAAAAATTAAAAGGAACCTATGCGTTCCTAAGTTACCAACATGTAAATGCAAAAAACTTGGTTTTTCTGATAAAAACTTTCATTTTAGAGATGCTCTTCTATTGAGATGTGCATCTCTAAAATTAAAGTTTCTATCAAAAACATTTTACTAATAAAAACCCGAATTTTTCAACAAAATTAATTGGAATGGATGCCAAAAGCTCATGCAAGCTAATGTAAGCTCATTAATGCCAAAAGCTCATGCAAGCTCATGAAAACTCATTAGTGCCAAAAACTCATGAAGAACACCATGAAAATTTAATAGATTTAAATGTTCCGCGAGTTTTAACAGATTCCAAAATTTCAAGTCTCTAGGACGTTTTGTCCTTAACTGGTCTTTGACCCCCGCCATTGGCCCCCCTAAAAGAGGCTGCTTGCGGGTATATATTGTAATTGTAATTGTAAGTTGGTTTAAGAGTTAGGACGTCTATAATTCAAGCAAAAAAAAGGAATGTGGTTCGGTACAGCGCCGAAATTAAGACGAACAGAGTCTGACGAACTCTCTTTTTTATAAATAATAGTACAATTTTAGTTATAAATAATAATACCAGAGGCAATTATTTACGGTTTATTGGCGCACATGAGACTTGTGAGGATCAAAAGGTATGTATATATGCGCGTGGTGGCCATTGTGTTGCTTGTTGTTATTGTTGAGTTGTTTCTTGTTGATTTCTGGTTTTGTTTGTTGTTGTTGTTTGTTTGCAAATGCCGTCGTTACATAAAATAATAGTCTACTATTATTTATAAAATAGAGTTCGCCAGACTCTGTTCGTCTTTATTTCGGCGCTGTACCCGAACCACGTTCCATTTTTTGTGTGAATAACTCCGGCTAAGCGCAGTTTTGCAATTTTGAATCGTTCCAGCTCACGTTCTTTGCTGACTTCACCTCTGGAGATGCGCTCTTTGCTATTGACAACGTCGAATCGGACGGAGGCTGCGGTAAGTTTACTATGTGCACTATTATAAGTTCAGTTTCACTATCGTTAAATTCTTGCCATTCATATTTTTATTAGTTAGCTATGTGGTGTAGAAAGCAGTGAACACAGGCATACCTTTTCTCTCCGATACTAGTGAATCCAATATGCTGTACGTTCACCTCAACCAGTATCTGTGGTTGGAGCAACGAGAGTCCCTCTCTGCCCTGGGAGTGGTCAGGTTTCACTCAGCCCAATAAGACCTATATTCCCAATTTCAAACCAGGTAGGTGTGAAATAAAATGGGATGTAATACTATATACTGTATAAGATGGTGTCTTAGGAGCCGTTGTGGTTAACAGTATAATATGATAGTTGCTTTACCATTGAGGAAAAAACGGTAGCAATATTGGAAACGGTGACAATTGTCGTTACCATATTAAATGACGCAAGCCGCGGACTAGTTAAATAGTTTAGTTTTTTTAGCACCTCTTCGCGATCTCGACTGACAATTTTTGGAACATTTCCAGAGTACGAACAAGGTTAATTGGTGTATGCCTGGCCATTTGGGATGTTTTTACGGCAACAATTCGCGATAATAAACTCCTTGAAACTTATTGTAGCAGGTGACACACGAAGCAGGAGACAAAATCGGGCGAATTCTGATGATACACTTTATTCGACGATGAAAAAATGTACATTAATTGTCGATAATTACAAAACATTCGAGAATATGTTATAACTGAGACAGTGCGACGATGCTGTGGGCCGCGGGTGCTGTAGGTTCTCCGAATAGAATCGAGTTTCGCGAGAGCATAATCATTGAGTGATTCCCACAGCAAAGTGACGAGAGCCGTGGACGTGTCCACCTTATATACCGGATCCGGCGAGGGGGAGGGGTGCGGTTTAGGTGTAGGCGGGAAGGTGGGAGGAGCGTGGCGAATGAATAGGTCGACTTTGGCGACTTTGCTGACGCTATTTGATACTTTGGTTGCTGACAGAGACCAGTGACTACGGATGGCTTCAGGTGATCAACAGCGCTCCACCCGCCAACTCGATTCTCGAATCTCCACAATTCTCCAACGTCAACATCAACTTCAATTTCACCATCCGGTACTACGTGGACATCAGCCCTTTGTCCAGTGACAATTCTCTCATGGTCTATTTCCAAGAGGACGGCGATTATTCGCGCGTCACGCTGGCTACTCTCTACTACACCAGCCAAATCTGGCAGAGTCTGACATTCTTCTGTACCGGACTGACGGGGAAAAGCTGTTGCGCTGGTGGCGCCACCTGTTCTGGACACGTGAGTACAAGAGTTGAGCACCATTTCCATGGAGCTGGACAGTGTTGGGGGGGTAGTTCCTTTTGAAAAAGAACCAGTTCCAGTTCCCGTTCATCCCATGAAAAAAGGAACCAGTCCCAGTTCTTTCCATGAAAAAAGGAACCAGTTCCAGTTCTTTCCATGAAAAAAGGAACCAGTCCCAGTTTCTCAAAAATTAATTGTACATCCTATCTGGCCGAGAGGTTGCGTGCTCGCTCGCCAACCAGCGGATCTGGGTTCGATTCCCAGGGCAGCCGATCGTTGGATTGGCTCGTAGTAGAGGAAGGCAATGGCAAACCACCTCTGTATTCTGCCAAGAAAACTAAGGGTGCTTTTGCTCCCAGAACTCACCAGGTGTCGGGGGATCGAGGGTCGGGGTCTTGAGACAACACGCTGCTGTTAAAAAACCAGTCCCAGGACTAACCAACACAACATTTCCCTCGGCCCACCAAGGGGCTACTTACGTATTCAAATTGTAATTTTTTTTTGTAAAAATAAGCTAGGCGTTCCGAAGTTTCTCAAAAATGGAACCAGTGCAAAAAAAGGAACGAAACTTTTCTGTTCGATCATCAACATGGGGCTGATTACAGTTTTGAACTCCTTCCTTTTGATTTAGTTTTAGATTTTTATGAATTTAGAAGATTCGCCGTGCCGTAGAATTGTGGAATTTTTGATGGCGTTCGCAGGGGAAGGGGGGGGGGGTGGCAAGTGCGGCCTGTCAGCTGCCGGGACTTGAATAAGGGTAGAGAGGGGTTGCCAACTAAGTCTTGGGGGAGGGCGTTCCATTCGTTGACACATCTGAGGAAAAACGAGAATTTTTTGTAGTTTTGCTTAGCATAGATCGGCTTTTTAAAAGGTTCGTTCCAGTTCCCGTTCCTCCGATGAAAAAAGTAACGAGTTCCTGTTCCCATTCCTCCCATGAAAAACGTATGAAGGAAACAGTTTCCGTTCCAGTTCCTCAAAAATTAAAGGACCTTTATTTCAATGCACTAAATACTAAACCATCACGATACCTCAAAATAGAATAATTTATTCACATGCATTTAATTAAATTTTGATGTCTAGCTGGAGCTCGACCCTTCGAATGCGAGAGGACAGTTGTTCTACGCGATCGATAATATCGCAATGAATAACCAATGTTTTCCAGTAAGTATTTCGTTATATCCACAAACATGTATAATCGATTGTTTAAAAAAAAAAGTTCCTTGATTAGACACTGTATTTCCACCTAAACGTGACATATTCAATTAAACGTGACACATCCAATTATAATTATTAAAAACTTTCTATTAAGATGACTTGAGCGTTGATAGTTTGTCTGTTTGGACATAATTGCGGCCCTTTTAAACCAACTTGCACACGTCCTAGAGACTTGAAATTTTATAATCTAGTAGATCTCACGGAACATTTGAATTTTTGAACATTTGAACATTTGAATTGATCAAAATTTCATGGTGTTCTTCGAATCCTAGAAAAATTTCAAATTATTTTAGTTGAAAGCGATTGGCAAAGAATATGCTCAAACGTTCATTAAAATTACAAATGGCCACATTTGACCGAATTTGCTTATATCTGCCCACATTTGCCCACCTTTGCCTACATGAAAGTTTTTTTCAGAAAAACGAAGTTTTTTGCATTAACTTGTTTTTTTTTTTAAATTAATTTTGCAGTAATGATGTTGTCATTCCAAGAATGTGTTGACGAACTATGTGGGGTATCATTGGATCAATTGGATCAAGCGTATACGAGATAATAATGCCAATATTAATCTTTATTAGCATTAATTCATGCATGATGGTATTTTAGTAACTTAACAAATAAAAGCAAAAATCTCTTGTTTATTTTTTTTATTTAATTAACCTACAAGTGCTTATAAAATGTCGAAATAAAATAAAATATTTCACTAAAAGGTGTTTGGTGGTTTTAATAAAATGTATCTTGATTGATTGCGGTGTGACATCGTATCAAACTCTCCTGGCTAACAACCAACTCTCAGAGTTGAGGTCACTAGTCGAAAACGTTGTACATTTATTGCAACTTGAATAAAAAAATAAATAAAAAATAGCATTCTCTGAATCTTTCTCATTTTCTAAAATAAAATCATGCTAGTAGAAAACTGATAAAATCATGATGTTATAGTGTTTGCAAATCAAAATACTGGAAACTTCCAAACTAATTTGTTATAATTGTTTGTAAGTATTTGTTGTTTCACTTGTTTGTAAATTGTTGTTGTTATGTCACATTTTTTTTGCCAACGTTGGGTTATGCAACAGGACGGTATGGAAAGGGCCGTTGGAGGGCCAAACACGTAGCTATCGAGAATTTGGTTTTATCGATGCACTATCGAAGCATTGTTTATACAATCGCTCATCTTTTAACGTGACAAAATGGCGCAGCCCATTAGTCGGTCATCAAAGTTCAACTAACAACATATCCACTTGTTTTCACGAAAGAAAAGTTAGATTTTTAAAAGCACTTGAAAAGAAGACGCTCTGTTTCACGACCATCTTTATGGTTATCAGTGAGGGACATATTGTACACAGGTGAGCTGAAAAAACTTGTCAAAAAAGTTTATCGAACCCCCAAAGTTATAGTTTGTTGATCTGGGCCAACCAAAATTTTACAAACTTTTTCAAGTTCACCTGTTAACAATCTCCCCACTGCCATCAACTCTCGATTATTCCTTCCTTGAGACTTAATAAATGAATAAACTAGTCGCATAAAGTTCGATAATGAGACACGTCAAATCCCTCCGTTGCAGGATAATTAAATAGACAAGTCGAAATTTGAGCAAAGATTTTTTTGACCCAACCAGTGCATCCGAGAATATTTCATGCAATTATTACGCTGACTCTTAAATCTAACGACGTTGTTGTTAAGATCCGTCGAGTCGTTTCCGACTCCAGGTGACGCCATGGACTAACGACGACGATAAGTTTAATTGAATACGTGTAACATGTCTGTGGACAAGATCAAGTTTATTTTTTTTCTTCTCTATAGTGATTGGTGAACATGATAGTAGACTCTATGGCGGACCACTATACGTCCTGTCCTCTGCTGAGCTGCTTCTTCCCTGAAAACTTGCTCAGTTCTGATAGCACCATCAACTGACATGTGTTTTCCAAGACGGCGCCGACATGTTCTTATTATTTTATTTTTGTTTCGCGATTTTGGGCGGCGGACACTTTTTCCTCCGAGTTAATGCCAATGGACAAGATTCCTGTAGTCGAAATGACGACTCGCATGATGCCTCTTGTTCCGTTAAACGGGCGTTTTGGCAGCAGTCCACCTCCAACATCTTGAGTCTCCCCGGTCACTACCCGGTCAATCACTGTCGCCTCACCAACGTCTATTTCGACAGCAAGCTCAAAAAATTTCACGTCGGCGTCGACGATTTATCGGTGTTGGACGTTTGTTTCGGCACCAGACAGATTTGGGATTTCGATTCCAAGATCACCAACTCAACCCCGGATCATGGATACGAGAAAATCTGCGATCAGGTGTTCGACATTGGTCACGTGTTTGCCACCTACTACTATCACGGCAGCAATTATTTTCATCTGCACTATGACACCGCCTTGCCACTGTTTCAACTCCTGCATCACGAGAGGAGAGACAGAGCGAGAAATGTTCTATTCATGCCTTCGGTCGAGTTGGAACGGGGAAAGGTAAATTGAGGACGAATTTAATCAACTCGATGGTGACGTCATGAGTTGAAGTTTAACGTGTTTTTCGTTTACGTTAAGGGGACGGATTGGAACACGGAAGCGTTTGTGGATGGAACGACCTATTGGAATAGAATGATTCAGGTATGAAAATGTGAAATACTTTTTTTTTTAAACATGTAAGGGGTGTGCGATGTTGGTCATTTTTCAGTTTTTTTTTATGGATTTTTGTTTCAACTAGCCGTTTTTCTAGAATAATTTTTTTTTGGCTAATTTTACTGGTAATTTTTTAAGAGCTCGCGCAATAGGTTAAAAAATTGCAATGAGGAGACACAACTCTCTTGGTCATTTTTACTCCTGGTAAATTAAAATAATAAGAACAATAAAAATAAATAAAAACAATAATTAATAATTAATAAAAATTAATAAAATAATTACAACAATTTGGTAATTATCCTGGTAAAAAAGGTAAATTTTTAAGTTATATTATTTTTTAAGGTGGGAAATAAAATCATCAGAATACGTATTTTCTCCCGAAAATATTTATTTTCTATCAAAAAATCTACTTGCTGGTGTATAATGGAAAAAGTAGCGATCTGAAATAATAATAATATGAACAGAAAAAATGTTAACGTTCTCAACTTTATTTCGTTTTTTCAAGATTTTAACAGAGCCTCATAAAGTTGTTCCTTTGGACGAGAGGCTCGTAGCCATGGAAAAGACGTTTTGTTTCAAGGAAATCTATTTTGGGGTAAGCTGAAGCCCTCCTATTTTTCACCCGTTGCTTCTTTTTAATATTTTAAATGACTATTCGAATTTTCATGTCTTCATAATTTGTTCACTTTTCTAGACACCCAAATTCGATGCCTCGGACTCTGCCATTGTTTCCGGATTTTCATCCTTTGTTAAATCTCGGTTGAACATCGCCTTGGGAGAAGAATCGCCGAGAAACAAGCTAAAAAAAAGTGTTGGATTGATACAGAGGTAATTTACGCAAGTTGTTTTTTCAATTTCATTCGTTTTTCTTCATTTCTTGAAAGTTCGATAAATGGGACAATGAATAATTTTCTATTTTCAATTTATAGAATCGGACGTCGACGAATATTAAACGAGGGTCAGTTGCTGGCGGCCTGTGAGCAATATGCTAACGTACAATTGGTGAATTTCACTGGAATTCCTCTCAAAAGACAGGTAAGAAATGAGTTTTCCAGCCCACTTTTGTCTTCAATTCCCAAGCTTTCTAGAGTCCGACTATGACGATAATAACCAGAGTTGGGCATCGTTCACATTTATTTCCCTAACATTTACATTTATTTACCCACAGTATATACGCGTACGAAGACAAGAATAAAATTAAACTGGAGACTTACTTGTACAATAATAGATGGACGAAGCATGATTATTACGCGCTTTAGGTTCTCAAAAAAAAAACCATGGTTAGTTGAGATTTAGATTACTTTGTAGAGGAAGTGATTGTTTAATATTAATTTAATATTATTTACTTACTTCGTTGGTGAATGAAATTGATGTAACTGACACTGTAACTGGAAGATGAAAGTATAACTATCGAACTTGATTTTACTGATTTTATTTATTCAAGTAGTAGTTTTCATTAAATTCTGCCTCTGCGTGTATTTTTTTTCCAAACCACAACTGTTTTTATTTATAGATTGAACAAGTGCAGAAGTTTGATGTTTTGGTTGGAGTCAACGGTGCTGGCCTCATGAACGCACTTTATTTGCCAACTCATAGCGTCGCTGTGCAATTGGTGCCCTACAAGGTAAATTGTTGTTTTGTGCGATTTATAAGTCTTGTTTTGGTGCCTGAAAAGGATAGCATTGTTTATAGTAATTATTAGAAAAAGGGACCCGGCTTCGTCCGGGATATTGGGGAAGGGGAAAATTGTGAAACCAAATCCGCGCTAGCGCAACTGAAAAGCGAAATGGTTGGCGAGAGACCGCC
>JAUJYS010005034.1:0-11376 GCA_033995665.1 Melogona broelemanni
GTATTCTGCCAAGAAAACTCAGGGGGCTTCTGCTCTCTGAAGTCACCAGGTGTCGGGGGATCGAGGGTCGGGGTCCGGAGACGACACGAAGGACTTTACAACAACAATCGCCTCCAAAGAGCAGATTATGGATGGGACACTATAAAACTATGTATTATAATTTGATATTTTTAATACAGCATTTCACAAAAATATGGCATCGCTATCTAGTGATAATGCGAAACAACCAGAAAATTGATATAACATACTTGTATGATATAACGAAGACGATTTTTATTTACACTGTAGAAATGGAAGAAAGGTTTAAGGTGGACCGAGAACATACATGTATAACACACACTGGTTAATTTAATTAATCGGTCAAAGCGACATTTATTGTTATTGGTCGGGTAGTACTAAGCTGTAGGGGGTGTGCGTCGGTCTCGGCCCCAACCACCCTCCCCCACCCCCACAAACAGGATTTCCGCCCACTTCGATCCACCTCACACGCATACATAGTCAAAAATATTCCTAAGCCCCGATTCAGAAGCCAAAAAACGCAATTTTTTTTTATTTTCAACGCAATTTGCTGTCACACAACTTCGCCTTATTCCATTCGAAACAGATACCTAGGGTCTGAAGCAAGTCTAACTGTGAGCTAAATAAATTATTTGGTTTATTCAATGTCGAACAGAGGTGGGGCGTTTCAACTTTCAGCGTCGTCTCCGCGCCGTTGGGGCGAACGGAGGAACTGCTAGAAGACTCCACTGAAAGTCCAAACGCTAACCCAGAGTTCTATCAACTTACAAGATCGAGCTTTCTCGACTTTAAAAAATAAAATATCGAAGGCGCATTTTTTCTGTTTTCGCAAATTTGTCGCCCGATCGTTATCGGCGGGCAGGCCTACCGACGCCCGGATCTAAAAATAGGCTGTCGGCCGCGCCATCTAGGAATAGGAAACGACAAGTCGAGAACCTTGTGATAATGGCTCGCGGCCCTGCATATAAACACAGAGTTGTTGACATCATTACTGGCAGGAAAAATTGTATCCTGAATTGTCTGTAGTCGTTGAATGCATTAGTAATTAAAATAAATTAATAAGCAAGTTCCAAAATGCTCTTTATCACTAGATAGCGCAAATTTTATTTTTAGCAGATCAAACTTGTCCCCGATAGTAGCGCTCCGTAAAATCTGGATTCACCGCTATGAGCACTGGAGACGCGTAATGGGTAATCAACTATCGATAGACATGCTATCTTTGCTCCATCATCCACTTAAATACACAAAGTCAAACAATCTCTGGAACGGCATCAGAGGTCACTTCTAGCACTCGTGTATGTACTGGGGTGACAAACGCAATTAATATCGTGAATGTCTTCATCATCAACAGCACTCTTACAGGTGATCTGCGCTGGGAATCGAACCCAGGACCACAGGTCGGTCGTCATAAATTTGATCATTTGAACTGTTGGTGCCAAAATGTATTATTCCCCCTCCTATCAGTGCAATGAAAATTGTCGACTGATAACACAGGCATGTGCATTTCATTCAATAACAACATTTAGCAATTTTTAGGGCTATTCGGGAAGGCTGATCACTTCACCCGTTTCCTGGGTGTATGAGTGACAGCCGAGGCGGACTGACTGAGTGGTTCGCCCACCACAGTCTCTCTCGGTTATTGGAATCTGTATCTGTGATTCGAGGAACCGCGAAATTGTGCGTGTGGTTCTTAATTTCGAGGCCGCCCATAAAATAATTTTATGTGACTGCAAGACTGTGATCCGAGTGCTAAGTGGATGATGGGACATTAGTACGACTAACTACTAAAAAAGATTTTCAAGCACTAGGCGTCACAAGTCCACTGCCACAGGCTGTTAAGGTTCATTGCAGGCACTAAATTTTCTATCGCCTCACCACATTAAAAGTTTAAAACGCAGGTTTATTATTGTATTTCTGTATCGGGGTTTTTTAAAAGCTAGATCATGGCACCCCACAAGCCAAGTAAAAAGTTTTTAAACTGAAGTCGATTAAATTTGATACTAATAAAATAAAGGTGAATGAGATTCATTGTAAAAAGGCTTGACACATGATCGTACATGGACAAGCTACGCCAATTTTGTATTTATTATTATTATTTTTTTATTTTTTTAAATAAAAAACATAATTGAAAAATTTGTGTTTTTAATATTAAAAACTTTCTTTTAAGATTAGCATCTCTAAAATGAAAGTTTTTATCAGAAATACGAAGTTTTTGCATTTATTTGTTATTTTATTATTATTTTTTATTATTATTAATGTCATCTGTCCAGCAGATGAAATTCTGGGAAGCTTTCTCAAGCACAATATCAAATAAAACATTGGCATTTTATAATACGCACATTCTGAATGTAAAATAACAACAGTTTCCAATTTATATTAGGCCCTAAGAGAGAACGCAGGATACATTCATTACAAGCACTTTAAAAGCCGACCTAAAAGTTAGGATTTTTTTTTACTATTATCTTTTCTTGCTAAATTGCCAAGCGCGCCAATCATTAAGCATGCAGACAACAACAAAAATAAAATAAAAACTAACATCGCCAAAGGCTTGTAATCTTCTTCAGAGGAATAAGGATATTACTACAGTATAAACAACGCCAGCATGACCGCCTATACAACTAATGCTTTGTGTTATACTTGTATATATGTGCATGTTATTTATTTCGGGTGTAAATAGAAAATATTCTTTGATCAGTTAAGCCATTATTACAATTTTTTCTTTTTTCACTTGCAAAAAACAAAACGTTTTAGACGCGAAATATATTTAAACCCAAAATATCAAGTAAATAAACCAAATAAATAAATAAAAAAATCTATTAAAAAATATGAAATCCAAAGGAGTGTTTAGGATAAAAAATATCCTTTATGAGAAAAAAATATAGAGCTATTCGAGTTTATTTATGTTTCCATCGAAAAAAAATCAAACATGATTTATCCGAAACCTGGACGCAGAAACCGGGATAAACAAACAGGTTTATTTCAAACGCGCTTATGTAAATGCCTCGTTGCTAAAATCAAAAATTGCCTACGTGTAAGTTGTACCCCCAATTCGCATGGGTTAACAAGAACACACGATATTGTATGACTGATGTCATTCGATAGTTCATCGAAATTTATGCTGGTTATAGCCATAACAAGATCTTGTTGTTACACAAACATTCTCCCGTTAGAATTAACACAGTGAAATTCAATATGCGGTTTGGAGAATGCAACACTTTGAGTTTGATCAGACGTGACTGGAGTTGATTATTCGCTATCGAGGCACAAACAACAACCATGCCATTTGCGCCCAGCTAATATCAGTAATATGCATCAGTTTCAGGCCTGTGGACTGCACTGAACATAATGTATGTAATTCGCAAAGAGGTTTTAGAGGGAAAGGTCCAGTATTTTTTTTTTTAGTGCACAGTAAAATATCTTGCATAAATATTTGTAAATTGAGGAGGACGAAAACATTTTGAACCTTGATAGAAGTAAGTTTTCCACATGGCTTGGCGTTAATCCCAATTCACAACCAATGTGGCAATTGATCTTTGACGCCAACCAATATTTCATGTGGCAACTTTGACACTAATTATATTCGTTGTTACTTTTTTTTTTTTTTTGGATGAACGCTACAAGATATTTCGAAAACAGTTGTCCTATTTTCTAGTTAAAGGGCGCTGAGAAAAAACGCCGAAACTAGCGCACTCTAGTGGCCGGTAATTTTGGACATTGGAGGACCACGCTCAGAGGCTAACCAACTTCAAAAATACATGTAGACGCCATGCCTTTTCATACCGAAAAAAAATATGTATATAATGTATATATGTATAATTAGCCCATTCTGCATCATGGGTAACTAATTGCAGAAGAGAAGGGTTCACGGCAGAGAATATTGAAATGCGACACATTTTTTGATCCTGTTCTAGATAAAATAGAACATCTATCCAGAAACGGTAACTACGCTTTTGAGAAGGAAATGTCATAGCCTGACAAGTCACTGCTGATTGTTGTTATTTGTTGTTTTTCCTCGACTTAAAGGGATCGGTGGGGGGGGGGGGGAAAGCCAGCCAACCAGCAGCTGCCTCCAACGCATTTTGTAAATATTGTGAGCATTCTTTCTATATTTATTTTTGGCCACTTCCTTCACGAATAGACGTCCACCCTGGCGGAACAAAAACGGTTTTCCATGAGCGCGAATTCCTCCTCCTGTCCGCCCGAATTGCGCATCACGCAGGCTGCGACAGCAGTGCCAGTCAATGAAATGTAATTACATAGAAAGGCAGACCTCATTCAGAGGCGAGGGCTAAACAATATCCACTAGCTCTGGAACAAATGAATGGCAATAGCCAGGGGGCGCCACATACATCACGCAGAGTGAAAAACATTGAAAGGTCTAGCAGATTGAACCTATGGCATAGGCAAAATGATTATTTTTTTTTTTAATTTTAGCGTTTCTGTATTCTACGATACGCTAACAGTTAAAGTGGTTTCACATTAGCCGTAGATCGTCCACGGTTAGCCTAGTCATGCTACTCATACAGGCCCCTTGCTGTCGCTGCGCTAGCTGTGGCCTGATCTAGGCAGCAGTATTCCATGTGTGCAAAGTGGGGCCTGAGTGACGAGGCTAACCGTGAACGGTTTACGGCTAATGTGAAACCACTCTTAATCATCGCATCCACTTCCACTGGAAGCGCCACTTGCTAGGATCACATCGCCATCTAGTGAACAACATGTAAATTCGTACAATAACCTTAGCGTTACCGAATCTATATTCTGCACTCTAGATCTTCTTCCATCTCCTGGCGACAGACCCGCCATTTTTTTCGTCAATACCGTGGTAGACACGTGGTGTCTTGTTTCTTTTCCAAATGACGAAAATAATTACGAAACATTGTTCCTGTAGAAAAAAAACAAACAATGGCGCAACATTTCGACGCTAATCCATTTGTTCGCCCATAGGAGGAACACTTTTGGCCAAAAGGGTTTTTCCAAGACCAGGCTAAAAATAGTGCAACTAAGAAAATGCTTGGCAGAAAGCTTAAGATCCGACAGGTACAGTGAAACGAATTAATTGACATTGCGAGATCTCTTAAGTCTTTTCATAAATAACCCTGTAATGCAGCCCCGCAGCCGGTTGAAATTTAGACTCTGGCTAGTTGCTACGACCAGTCAACAAAATGACTTTTACAAAATGAAAACAGGAACAACCCTTCCAGGGAGGATTGAAAGACGACTAGGTAATCGGGGGAGAATAAACTTTTGTCTCAGTCTGGAGCGTAACCGCAAACTGGGCTACTCCGTTCAGTTTCAAATTCTGAATATAGATTATTATGGGGAGAGACAAACTGCTACTATAATTAGGTCGAATGTTGCGCAAAGATCGCGGACCAAGACAAGGCCGCCGCCCGCTCCACATCTCGATGTAGCCACCACACACACACACCATCATCACAAGTCTCGGACCAGCCCAACGCGCAAACACACCAAAAATCCCGCCCTTCCTTTCCTCAATTCACTCACTCGATGCACGAGCAAGTTCCTCGCCCTCCACTTGACTTTGTGGGCTAACCTTCACACGGCACACTCGATGCCGCGCCAAACGCGCTAGAGAAATAAAATATCCTCCACGGACCACCAGACAAATAAAAAACAACAACTCTTTAACTTGTTAACTCTTTAACACCCAGTGGGTGGCGCCGATCAAAGATCGCATTCGGGTAACAATAGCGCTTTAAAGAGCTCACAAATTACACTGAAAATCAAGATGTCTCAGTCAAACGATAGTGGTGGTGTGTATAAAATACACGCAGAGATAGATGTAGAATTAAAAGTGTATTCACTATATTTAAGTTTAATCAGTTTTTCTCAATTATGTCTCAGTCAGTTGATCAAAAGCATCCATTTGTCGCGCGCAAATGTCCATCATCCGCTGTTCGAATCCAGACAATTACAAAACCATACTTTTCACAATTGCCAATTATAATTAAGTTATTTTGTTCAATTGTAATTTTAATTTTCCAACTCTCAATTATAGTTAAGTAATTTTAAATTTCAATTTTTTAAAGTTTCAATTATTATTACTGTATTTAGTAAATTATTAGATTACATAGCCGCCAAATCGACCAAATTTGAGTCAATGCCGTCACCAAGAGGCGGAATCGGCTCTACGGAAAAAGCAAGACATGTTTAGCACAAAAGAGGTTATCCATTCTTTCCGACTTTTCGTACGAACCCTAATAATTTTTTGCTTAATTAAGAAAACAAAACTGATTTTTTTTTTTACAGCAAAATTTCTATTTGAGACACGAGAAGGAAGAGTCCACTCGAAATGCTCATTTCGCCAGTTCAACGGAAAACATTATAAAATAATACCCTCTAAGAGTAATTAAAATTAAATTAATGTACCAGAGGGATCTTTGAATGTAGACGTCTTTATTTGCAGTGTAAAATAGTTTTGATGACCAACCTCGGGTCCAAGGAGGTGAATGCTGTAGTAAATAACCAGTTTACACGCACGTATACAATAATTCCAAGTACACGCCAGCATGCACTCCAGATTCAGTTATCATAGAATATGACAATTGATTTCAAAACTCGTTGCACGAATAACTAAACGCATGTTATGGCTTCATCGAACCACAATCGAGTGTGGCTTGCATACGAATATTTCAGAAACCAGATATTCTGAAATTACATTTCGAGATTATCGAAGGGGAGACGTGAGGCATATTAAAATGGCTTTAGACATGTCACTGCCACGTTTTGAATCGAACATTTTAATCACAGCCGAAATACTGGTGACGAAAATGGATTTTCCGATGACGTATCGTTTCATTTTTGAACGCGGCGTTTGGCGACCACCACGCTAGAGGGCGTTACGGACGCGCTCAGGTATGATTAGGCTGTTTTTCGCATCGCGTGATTACAGAAACGCCTAACTAATTTCGACACGCCCATTCGAAGCAGTAATAGGCCCTCCAACAGACGGGTCAAAGAGATAGAAGCATTTGGCGTTTGCAAACAAAAACGTCAAATCTGTTGTAGACTGTTCCGTCACATGTGAACGTATTCGCGTTATTTACGAGTATACAGGTTTTCATGCGCTTGACGGAAAATTAATCAAACTTTAATTTGCTTAATTTATGGCAACAATTTACCTGCTGGATTGACTAGTGTTTGCAGCATTTTCTGCCCAACCTAAAACATTTCCCTCATTTTCTAATAGTTAAAAAAAAAGTGCTACACCCATTAAGCCCCGGGGACATCGGGGAACTCTTTTAAGAACCTTACAAATCCTACGTATCTATTCCTACAGCGCGAGACCAGGTAGATAAAAGCTTTTAAAACACAATTTTTATCAAACGTTAATACAACCTGTTTTTGAACCTCAACTAAACAATCTCATCATTTCTGTCAAATTAAATGAACGGATTTTGCAACTCAAAGTACACCAGCATGCGCACTGCTATATGCAATAAACAATGCTATGTGCGCTAGGTGCGGTTGCACTATAACAAATCTAAAATCTGATAAACAAATGTACCAAATACTAACACTAATACATCGATCAAATAATACGATAAAAGTTCTATTTTCGATTAGTTGATTCTTAACTTCTTTTTAGAAAGAAAGGGACATTGGACACCGATAATTAGTTACAAATATAATAACACCGTGTTTCGTAGCGATGCAATTACGATTGCATCATATCAAAGGATGCACTTGTGTTTATCATGTCTGTAAATACATCAATGCACACGCAAAAATCAAATTTCGATTATGTTTTTATGGAGATAGTGGAATCAGGTGCTCCTGCTTGATAGTCTGGAGATGATTAGCACCGCTATTGTTCAAAACAAAATTTAAATCGCTAGAACACACACTTAAAGCTTATTGAGAATAGGCATTGACAGCGTGCCATATTTTTGTGAATTTAAACAAATGTTGTAATATTGTTAAAAGTTAATAAAAAAATAATATTGTTTAATTTTGAAAGAGTAATTTATTTGAAATTGTGTTTCATTGGATATGCCATATTTTTACATTATAAAGAAATTCATAAGCCACAATAAAATTGAAATTGCACAAAATTGTTGTATGAATATTTCACAGTACATTGCTAAATTTAATTAACAGGAGCATCACAATTATATTGCTCAAATTGAGCAAGTTTCTTCTTCATTCGATTAACACGACGCATTCAAATTGATGCTATATGAATGCTATAAAATACCAGCTAATGTACAGTAAATGAACACCATTGCAAATCTCATAGGATTGATTCGCAGAGCAGACGAATATAAATACATGCGCAGGCCATTCCAACAACGCCGAAACTGGAACATCATCGCGGCAGGACAAAAGCGATAAGGTAGTTAGATAGTTAATTTATGCACAAGTTATTATCAACCGTGCTCGGAAAAATCCTGTCAAACACACGCATATTAATTACCGAACAAGATTTGATGATGTATCGATCATGTTTTTTTTTAAAGAGACTGTTGCGCCATTTTAGGTACTTCAGACATGGAAATGGGTTTCTTTAGTTACCAAATTAGATCGAAAAAGTGTTCAAACAAACTGGTTGACGTTAGCCAGCCCGCGACAGAACACTAAATACTTCAGATTTTCGCCCCTCACCCATGCCACTCCCACTTCCACAACAAAGGCTTGTCTACTGTCTGCGTGTGGTGACAAATGACAAAACGTTGGTGGCCTTGTGCGTGTGTCATTTGCAACTCATTTAATTGCGCGAAAAAAATGGTGACAGCGACCCTCAGTCAACGCAACGCAATATCTCACGAACGTGTGGGGGATGTAGGTGGCACTGGGTTCACTCGAAGTGGGTCAGAACCGGTGGCAATAAATAACAACAGCACTTTCCAGTTTTGTCCGAAAAATTAACACGCGGTCACAGTGTACGGTAGGTTACGCGCAGACCCATCGCTAATTTGTCGCATTCGGCGAATTTTTGTCCCCATTCCTTTGCTATGCAATGAGAGCAGTAGCCTCATATACTTTTGTATTATGCCAGCTACAACATTCACTGCCAATCAAACCTACTTAATTTTGACTTTCTGATTTTTCATTGTAATCTAACCAAGTATTTGGTTTTTACATTTTATTTTAAACCACTCCTTATCAGAGGTAATGTTTTTAGGAGGGTTTTAATATTTTAATAGCTTTCAAGGAACATATTAAATTGTAATATTCCTATGGATATTTTAAAATGAAAGACTAAACGAAAAAGCCATTAAGTAGTCAGTCTTTCGTGATTTTTTTTAATTTTAAATCACCGTAGTATCTAGTACACTACAGCATCCTCATGTCTCAATGGAGATATGTGAGGGGCAGGGAAGGGAAGGGAATTGGCAGCTGGAATAGCCGGGCTGCAGGATCCACCTTTTAGCTCTGGACTCCCAAATGGAAGCTCAGGGGTGACGCCAGTACCACAGGATCGAATAAACGAAAGCCTGCGCCGGGAATCGAACCCCAGACCATCCGCTCAGTAGAATGTGACCATACCCACTGAGCCACTGGGGGGCCACTGTTCCCTTACGAGGAGATTAACTATCTTGTCTGCACATCAGTTTGAAATAACTGTATACGACTCATGCGTGTGTTAAGCGCACCTATTGAAAATGAAAGAAAATTGACAATGTTATTTTTATGGGATCTCAAGAGGCTCCGTGCGAACAAATATCCCGTTTCCGCATGTACAAACGTCCAGCATTCTAGAAATGCCTGCGAAATGCGCGCGCGTCTCCAATTTCTCGACACGAAAGATTAAAAGACACTGAAAATGCGCGCTCGTCGTTCTTCAACAACTGGAAACACTTTACTTCCAGTTTGCTTGCCGAAAGAATTTCGGTTACAGATCAAATATACGCAGTCTCCGCGCGTATGCGGGGACCACTGTCGAGCAAACTGAACACGCGTTCGTCTTAAATGCACGATTATTTCCAGCATTTCCCCCTCGCCCCTCATCCATCGCTCTGTCGTTTCTGGGCGAGCTTTCGAAGGGGGGCATACGTTATGGAAGGAGTATGGGTACGTGCCGTCTAACGGTTGCAGGTGGATCCAGAAAGCAAGACAAACATCTTATGCCGCGGAAATGAATTCGAACTGGCTGCAGGCTATTGTTATAAGCGTTATGGCGTCGTTATCGTTAAGAAAACGAACCGACATTTTTTTTTAAATCATGCGCGTGTCATCAACGTTAACGTCCTGTGGTTGTAACGCGATTTTCGATAAAAATCGACCATCACGATCCTACCTGGATCGTTTTAATTCGAAAGTACGGTACTGGCGATTGTAATGTCCAATTTAAATAATGGCATGTATTCGGTTGTGTTTACTCACATACACGTATACAAAATGACATTGCCATTGGCTCTTCGATAAACAAAATACCGAGTATTGCACATTGTATTTTTTTGTGAAACATTACATTACTTTTCTAAATTATTAATTTTTTTTTTAAATTCCACAACTATCGAATATTTCACACAATAAAGATTAATTATTTTAATTTTGATATAATTTTTGCAAACAATTAAAAAGAAAAAATAATAAGCAGGATGTTTGGCAACGTAGTGTGCGCAACCTGTTTCACCACAAGAAATACGTTCTGCTAAATCCGCTAGGATCTATCTCAACTGAGAATAAACACTTGTTTCATATTGCATTAGAATCGCTGAA
Organism: Melogona broelemanni; assembly: GCA_033995665.1. Classification (NCBI taxonomy): domain Eukaryota; kingdom Metazoa; phylum Arthropoda; class Diplopoda; order Chordeumatida; family Chordeumatidae; genus Melogona; species Melogona broelemanni. The sequence continues at coordinate 10,705 of JAUJYS010005034.1, forward strand.
TTCTTAGCATAAAAAACACCTCGGAATTGAGAGTTTAAAATTGAGGCCCACCCGTGTAGCTCAAACTACATTGGAGTCGAGAACGCGTAGCCCGACCTGTATCGAAAGACAGCAGAAAATCGGATAGAGATATGGCAGTGGCGTTTTGAGCGCGACGGGTCGACGGGCGTGGGTGACCGGCAGCGGCAACCGGAAGCCGACAAGCGTCCGCCGCGGTCGTCCGCAACGGCGCGTGAGCTCGCTCTCGGCCGCCGAAGAAATCGGCTTTGTCCGCGTAATCCTCAACAATTCCCCGCCACGCGGGCCTAAGCCGCACAGAGTCGCGGCCGCCCGAGAATTTTCCTCCTCCCTCCGGCTTCTTCGTCTTCGAACCACCCCCCAGGTCCAGCTTACGCGCGAGACCGGTCACAAATAAGAAAAAAAAAATGGAATAAGATAAACGTGCGGCGGGAGTTGACGCGACGTGACCAGGTCCCCCGCCTTTACAAATAAAATACCGCCGATAGAACCATGGAAACTCCTACTCGCCAAGCAGGTATCTCATTTTTTACCGTACACCAAACGTTTCTTTTAAAATACAGGCTAAGTTACACGTTCAAGACATGAGCGACCTGAAAATACGGTGTCGAGTGGGGCGCGTAGCGAAAGTCAGTATCACCTGATTAGTCACTT
>JAUJYS010005035.1:0-11376 GCA_033995665.1 Melogona broelemanni
TTCGTTAGCCTGGGGTACTGGCGTCACCCCTGAGCTTCCATTAGGACTGAGTCCAGAGCTTAGGGGTGGATCCTGCATTTGGCTATTCCAGCTGCCAATTCCCATCCCTTCCCTACCCTGCCCCTCACCTATCTCCATAGAGACACGATGGTGCAGTAATCCTGTAGTACAGTGAATTAAAAAAAATATATATTAAAAAAAAGATAACTTACCACAGCCATGAGCGTATGGTGCATATTATACAGTAATCCTGTAGTGCAGTAATCCTGTAGTGCAGTAATCCTGTAGTGCAGTAATCCTGTAGTGCAGTAAAACGTTCACATTTTAAAAAATATTAAACGCTAGAATTTTTTGCAAATTTTTTTGCTGGATTTCTCCAATACCAAATGAAAAACCACCACTACTGCTGTTGGTGTTTTGTTTTGTATTTTGCAATAATTGCTAGCAAACTATTCCCACAAGAAATCAGTTGATATTATTCGTCGAAGCGTGTTACGGAATTAGTAATGATTATCCGACATTCCACCATGTTGTTTTATTCGTATCTTGGTTAGGTATCACGCAAGAGTTGATTGACGAAACCCGCGCTTCCCCCGAGAGACTCATGTTAGACGACATGAGGTGGCTCGCTCAACAAAACGCAGATTTCGAATACAAAGACGAGAACGGAGCAACTCCGGTTAGTACACTCGAATATCCTCCTGTGAAGCAAGAACCTTGCACGGTGACACTGTTTCACAAAATGTAAACTTCAGAATCTAAAAATTCATCTAGGATTCTTAAAAAAATAGCATGCCAATTCCGATGCTGTTTTGCCAACTGATTTTATGTCATTTTGAGTTTGAATGTTGAAAATGAGTCCTTCTTGTTTTTTCAGCTGCACATTGCGGCAGCCAACGGCTACGTTCGCGTGGTCGAGTTCCTTCTCGACCAGAACGTGGCAACCGAAGTGGCCGACGACGATATGTGGATGCCGGTACATGCTGCCGCCTGCTGGGGTCATGTAAGTCTCGTTTTGTCGCTGCTAATCCAAACCTTTCTCACCTAGAACCACCCCAAGTTGTTGATTAGCCCCATAATAAGGTTAAGGTTGATTTTTTTTCTTACGTTTTTTATTTTTTTCGATTTGAAAAGATGGATGTGTTGGAGAGGTTGGGTCAGGCCGGGGCCTCTCTAGAGGTGAAGACTAAGAATGGAGAAACTCCACACGGTAAGAAATAGGACCGAAACGGGACAACAAAATATTTGCCCGAAACGGGGACGAAAGGCGATATTTGGATTAGTTGTTTTATTCTTCTTTATAAATTTTAATTTTACTTTAATGTCTTAATTTTCTGGGCTTTCTTGTAGACATATGCGAAGACCCCGAAATGAGGGAACGAATTGTGCAGCTTCGAAGCGAGATCGAGTTCAACAGGTCGACTCAAAGTCAGAAGTTGTGGCGCTCTCAAAGTCAAAATACCCGAAGGTAAAATTCTGTCCTGACTTTTAAGCGGTTGTTGCTGTTTTTGTCCCCCAAACTATTGTACCTGGACATGGCCACCACAACTAAGCCGTATTTGTATTTGCAGTCAGTCTGTGAGACGAACGAGTATACGAGATAAGGAGCACATGACGCGGAAAGAAGCCGTCGAGGAAGCTAAACTCAGACTTGTTCATCAGGAACTCCAGACCGACAGTGACAACTCGCAAAAGATGGTACACTTTATTTTATTTTAATAAAATGTTCTTTCGAACTAATTGTTGCGGTATTGTTTCGCACTTTAACACTTTAAAACATTAGATAAAAACGAAAACGTCCGATAGTGAAGTCATAGGTTTTCAGTCGTACTCGTAGGTTTTCATTTTCAACTAATGTTTTAAAGTTTTATTACAATCATTTCGAAAGTACATTTTAACTATCATGTGTTTTCGCGTGTTCATCATCAATTTAATATGTTTGTATCTTTGTTGAAGCGGTGGCGTGCATATTGCTTTGTCATTGGTATCAAGGAATGGAAAAATTAATTGATAAACAATGAAATATCTACTATAAACTATTTCAGAAAAAAATAAATAGAAATAGAAAATCAATTAATAAAACATTTCAAAAAAATTAATTTGCATCTAAAAAAAATGATTACATCATTTATTTAAACAAGCTGCCATTTATTTATATTATTTGAAACGGAAACAATGATTAGTAAAACATTTATTTAATTGACAATTTCACTCTGGACTCTCGACCTTGTTAGTATTGAGCAACAGATAATGATCCACGAAATTTCAGATGGAAGTAGACAAGCGCAACTGGGAAAACGCCAAACAACAACACGGTGGCGAATTCGACGGTAGCGGTGTGGTCGGTCTCGACCACATCAGCGTGTCCATCAACGGCGGCTCCAAGAGCGTGGTCTCCGTCTCCAACACCTCCTCCCCCGCCAAACACCAACCAGCACCACTATCAACCACTACGACGTCCTCCCGCGGCCACGAGACCACCAACCACTACACCAAGGAAAACAACAAGCGTCTCGCCTCCGTCGACGACTTCGAGCGCATGGCGGCCATCAACGGCGTCCACCTTCCTTCCACCACCGAGGTTGACTCCTGGAAGTCTGGTGGCAAACCCACCAACATGTACAAAACCACCGAATCCCAGAGCCCGGTCCACGGTCGGACCGGTTCACGCGGTGACATGACCCTCGACCTATCCGTCAACCTCCATCTAACCGTCAACGCTCCGAGTGGTGGCTATCAGTCCTCGTCCAACGGCAGTCAAGCCCCGCCCATCACCTCAACACCCTCCATCAATAACAACACCAACATGAATAACAGTAACGGTAGTAATTCGTCGGTCGGTGTCAATACACTGGCGGAGCTGAAACGGATCCGGAACGATATCCGTAATGATATCCGCAAGTCGAATACGCTCCAACGGAACTCGCCGGCCACCACGCCTCAAGCGGAAGTGGACGGGCTGAAGGTGGGCGAGCCGTTCTACCCCACGCCGACGGTCACCGTGATACAGGACTCGCAACATCCGGGCCCGCAGGTGAATGGCGAGTACGAGGCTGGACCGAATAACGCGGTGACAAAGACGTTGGCTCCCCAGGTGACGCCGGTGGACAGACTTCCCTCGTCGCCGTCAGTGTCGCTCAAGCGGTTCACGGCAAATACCGATGAGGTGGTCGGAGCTAAACAGAAGCAGAGCTGCTGTGTCATACTCTAAAAAATCGTGGACGACGGGTCTGGGGAAGAATCGACAGAGTTGGGCATCGTTATGCGGGGTTTACATTAGAGCATTTGCTCGGCCAATCTTGGTTAACAACTTTTACGTACTTTTTAAGTGTAGATGGATAATCTTGCTCGACAATCCTTTTTTGCTCGAATTTCTTAAAAAAATCGTAAAAGTTGCTCTCAAAGAGAATAATGCTCTAATGCAAATTCAGTATTACTATTTCGTTCCTTTTTTATTTATTTGTATTATTGAGTAGAGAGATGATGATCAGCGAGTTACATTTTATCTGCAATATCATAAAACTTAGCTAAATCATAGTTTAATCATTAGTCTTCAGTGAGCCAGATTTCCCACAAATAACAAACTGGGAGTAAAACTCACAAGAAAATGTACTGTTTCTTACAGTTGGAAATCTTATCTCTCAACGTGTAAATTATATAAAACGATTGAATCGCGGATTAATTAGTTATATTTTATTGGATATAATAGTATGAATTCGCTGTTTCGTCTCACTGCCAAACAATCTAATTAAATTTAAAGGAACTGCCTAAATGTATGTGTCTTTCTCGACCAGAGAGAAACGGAAACGGCAACTTCTTGTGATATCGAAAATCACAAGTTGCCGTTTCCGTTTCGCTCTGGTCGAGAAAGACACATACATTTAGGCGATTGCATTCCAACGGCTCCTAATAACTATCCAATTTAAGATGAAAAGTAACTATGTCCCAACTCTGATCAACGAAAACCGAATCCCCAAGTGTGGACAAAGGTCGTTTTTTTAAATACATGTATATCAATTTTCTGATCCGCTATTTCTTCCCTACTCAGTCACGAATCAACGTGAAAATATTCAAGTGTGGATTTGGGGAAAACGTCTACCAGTGTTAGAAGATCACCTGAGGTTTGAGACGCCATGTGTTCAAGGTCTTTCTCACTTTTGAGATAAAAGTGAGATAAAGGAAAATGATAACTCAAGCTCATACTATATCATACGAATGGTATGGGAATATCGTGACGTGCTCGATATCATTTCACGGCAGTGACTGCGATATCATTCACTTTTAGATACCTTGAATAATAATAATAATAATAATTGACAATTGTTTTGGTATAAAATGTTGTCTGGTAAAAGAAAATGTTTTGCTTTTTGCTCACGTGACATATTTTGCTCTCGGTTACTTCAAGGCTATTAAATAGACAAGGTTCGCTTATGCGGGCAGTTTTGTGAAATGAGCTTTTGCGTCACCTAGTGGCAGGCTTCCAGATGACGCGTTTTGCGTCATCTGGAAGCGTTAGTCACCAGCATTTTTTGGTTCTTTCGCCAGCATTTTTGGAACTTCTTTGGGTCTACGAACGTGCCGATATCACGTGCGAAATGATTCTGGATTGCGCCAGCCAATCATAATAGGCTTCCAGGTGATGTCACATACACTTATTTTGATTTGCCACCCAAAAGTTAATGTTGCACCCCGGCTTCTGTTCGGATTAGTCATCCCGAGTTAACTTTTAGAACGCTCTTCTATTATGATACTTTGAACTGTGTGAACAAATTCCACTGGGGTTCCAGGTGACGCGCACCAATGAACGCTCTACACCCGCATAAGCGAACCTTGTCTATTTAATAACCTTCGCTGTTCGGATGTGTGACCAGATAGCCTGGTCCGTTTTCCCCTCTCAATAACAAGAACATATATTCGCAATACTAATTATTTGTGCCACACACACGAATGGAGAGAGTTGGACGATAGAATCAGAACAGAAAAAAAATTAGGGAGAAAGATTGAGAATGAGCTACTTAACTATATTGTGATTGTATAAAAAAGCTGGAGTAAATATATTTCGCTGGTCAGTACTATATAGTATTTTTTGGAAGGGTAGATTAATTATCAGCATTCTAATTAAACGCTGGAGCAACTAATTCCAATTTGGTAGTGATGTTAATGATCGTACATGTACATGTAAATAAAAAGTGTCAGTCTGTGCATCCTAAAAATGTATGTCGGATATCTTGATGTAAATAATAGGCTCATCGTATATATTGTTTCTCTTTGTTTATTTCTTCCATATACGAGTATATACATTTAATTAAAAAAAGACGAGAAACACATATTGCGATGTTATTTAATAAACAGTTTTTTGTTATACGCTTGCGGAGTGAAATTTCTTGGGCATTTGCTGTTTTTTTTGTTCAAGTAATTTATTGAGAAAATCGCTTCAAATCGTTCACCAGAGATTAAAGGCAAAAAATAACGGTTAAGTAAATTCTTGTGCGCTATTGTATCTTTGCACTATTGTGTGTATTGCGGGTAATTTTAAGGGGGCGCTTCTGCTTGTGGCCGTTTTTGCAAAAATCCTGAACGTTCTATTTGAAAGTTAAGTTTTTTCAAACTTAACCTTAGCTGCACATTTGTCAGTGTATTCACCTCCAAAAACATAAAACCTAGATCTTTTGTAGACCGTCATTGTAATTCATTTGCTATTTATTGATACCCGAAATATTATGTTTTATAATTAATAGTGAGTTATGACGTCCACGTTTTATGATACTTAGGAGTAGGCCTTAGTTGAAGCCCTCGTTTTCTGTTTTATTCGTCTCTTTCCCGGCGCTGTACCGGACCTCGTCCCTCTCGTATTATGTATATGTTTTAAATAGACAACGTTACCGGCAAAGTAAGTGTAGGAGGTTTCGGTGGCGTAGTGGTGAGCGTTCTCGCCTTCTATACTCGTGATCGCGGGTTCGGTTCCCTGCCGATACCGCCTGAATTTTTTGGGCAAGATAAATTCCTACCTTCCTTCAGAATGGAAGTAAAGCCATGAGAGCCGTGTCTGTACGTTGTCTAATTCTCGTTAAATATCCCTATCTAGGTAAGCCTCCTTAACGAATATCCCCACCTATTGCCATAATGGTACAGCTCGGCAATTACCCCCATCTAAAAAGAAAAATAAATATCTAAAGTACATTTATATCTAATTTACATTTGAAGTGAAAATGATGCAAGCTAACCAAAAACCATCACTAAACTGTCAGTCGAATTTTGGCCTTTTCCCGTCATCTTCATAGGCTCAGTACCATCATCATAATGCACAAGTGAACCATCATCCGAGAACCCGACTGCGATCCGAGTTCTAGTGATCCGATAGACGAACGCGCCCACCGCCACGAAAAGTAGCATGCTACCGATACAGTAGCAAGCGAACAGGAACCCAATCAGCATCACTTGCTCCTTCTCGGTGGTGTTCTGCCAGTGGAACACGTCCCAATCGCAGGGTGGCTCGATAATGAAGCCCAACTGAATGAGCCAGGCGCCATTGAGTTGATACAGGAAGTGTCGAATCAGAGCTAGGGTAGCGCTGGAGCAGAACACGGCTTGCAGAGCGCTCACTATGATCACGATGAGCATGATACAGATGATGTAGGAGTGCATGGCTTGTCCCCGCCTAGTCTTGCCGTGAAGGTGACTTTCCATGACCAGGATGTCAAGTCCTATGTTAAAGATGAAGGATGCGGTGTCGGAGTGTTTGGGCAGTGGCCAGTTGTGGTGGACCATTAGGTCGATGGCGCCGTCAATCATGAGTCCCTGTTAACAAATTTGATATTTAATATTTCATTCACTAATCATCGATTTATAAGCACCTGAAAATAAAAGTTTTTTCGCTCAATCGGCCAGCTATATTTTTAATCGGTACTAACAAAACTTTCCTTCCCTGCACCTCACACATCTCCATATCACATCTTCTCTGGGCCAAATGCACAGGGCGCAGACCCCGGCGAGTGGGGATGTCACATTTCTACAAGCTCTTACAAACTATGCAAATATCCATATGTAATTGGGGAAATAACTGACATGACTGACGTAACAGATACAACTACTGTACACAAAATTTGAAGTGCCCCAATTTATCATCTGATGGAAAAAATTCTTTACAAGCAGTGTTGGGTTCGTTCCATTTGAAAATGAACCAGTTCCAGTTCCTCCCAGGGAAAAAGGAACCAGTTCCCGTTACAGTTCCTCAAAAATTAAAATGAATCTAGGTGTACCTAAGTTCCTTTCCAAAAGGAAACTGGATCTTTTCCGTTCATTCGCCTAAAAAATATTTAAAAACATTTTCTGGAACTAATCTACAGGACAAATGTAGATTTGCGGACACAAACCAAGAGCTTTCAACAGATAAAAATCTTTAGCAATTTCTGTTTGGTGCTGCAAAATTGTTCCGCTGACAACGCACTTTGGAAAATTGTACTCGCAGCAGGTTAAAGGTTACCTGTACACAGAAAAGGAACCCCCGTTCCAGTTTCTCAAAAAAAAAGAAACCAGTTCCCGTTCCAGTTCCTCGAAAATTAAAAGGAACCTAGGCGTTTCTAAGTTCCTCAAAAAAGGAACCAGTTCCTAGGAACGGAGCGGAAAAGTTCCGTTCCGAGGAACTTTTCCGTTTATCCGTTTCCAGAATCGAAATGAGTACAGGTGGGGAGGGGCTCCAAATTTGGCCACAGCCCCGGGCGTAACGCTAGAGTCTAGGTGTGGTCATATTTATCTCAATGACGCCACAAATGCGTCCACGCTTTGCGAAGGGCAAGTCTTGCGAAATGCAAATGCAGTTACAGTAACTGTTGAGTAACCGAAGCAGAAGCCAAACGTGTGTGTGCGGCAAATGTGTTGTTGTTCGTAACTGAATTTTGGCACTCGATTCACTGTTTACGGTTGCACGAATTCAGGTTAATAGATGTTCTAAATTGCTCGAACAAATTTGAGGTTGAATCAAAAACATATTTGATACACAATTGTATGTATGTAATTGTATGTACCGATGGCTCAGTGGGTATGGCGACATCCTACGAAGCGGACGGTCACGGGTTCGATTCCCGGCGCAGGCTTTCGTTTATTTGACGAGCCGCGGGACTGGCGTCACCCCTGAGCTTCCCTTAGAGAGTCCAGAGCTTAGGGGTGAATCCTGCAGCCTGGCTATTCCAGCTGTCATTCCCCATCCCTTCCATTCCCCTCACATATCTCCATAGACACGAGGGTGCATTAATCCTGTAGTGCACTAGGCACTACGGTGATTTAAAAAAAAAATAAGAAAATAAAATAGACTGCTACAGTTCAATTCTGATATGTTATTTGAATCATAGACCATCGCCATCAATTAAAACATGTCATTTAAATAATCAAGCTACTTATAAAATAAGCTTCGAGAAAAAAAAAACTAAGAAAAAAGCTAGATGGCACACCAAGTGATTGGCACCTGGATCGGTATAACAACTTTTAAACAATAAATATCCTTACAAAAAAAGTAAAAGAACCATTAAAAAAAAAAAGTCAGTTGTCCTATTTATTTTTATTAAAGCATTTTAAAAAATTAAATAAAAATGCATATCCATTTACATGGTGTTAAAATAAGACTATTTTATTGCTTAAGAAAAACGTTCTTTTGCACGGGGTACAAACGTATCAATTGGGGTCTACAAGTGAAATGATTCAATTTGAAATAGAAACAGCTTGTCAAACTCGGGTATAAAAATAATAACTGAACAGTTAAGAGAACTTTGTACACAAAAAGTCCAATTTCAAACCCATCCAAAAGTGCTGCTTTAAGTGGCTACAAAAACTATTAAAAGAAGAAAAAAAACTAGCATAAAGTCTTCCTGATTTTTACAATTTCACCAATCAGTTCAGTTCCACCACTTACAAGGCTGGTCAACTTGGTCAGAATGCGGGCCGCAAGGGCAATTCCCGCGTCATTGACATGATTTTTATCAATCTTTAAGATCTGCATTTGAAACAAGCCAGAAGAAATTATCCGAAGTGTCTGGGCATCAATTAGGTTGCAACCTGTTAAATTCAGGTTGGTAATCTTAGATTCGCCATCAGCTAAATTGCAAAGCCCGATAATGTCAATATTGGCACTCTTCAACTCTACTTTTGCCAAGTTCGGTAGTTTGGCAATGTGGGCAAGTCCATCATTTGTTATGCTGTGGCAATCACTCATGATCAACGTTGAAATTGTAGATCCCTGTTCTGCCAAATTTTTCAACCCAACATGAGTTATCCCAGAACACAAAATTAACTTTAGAAACAACAAATGTGCCATTTTCCCAATGGTGCTCAGTTCGAGATCACTTAGATTGCAATTCCACAGAACCAATTGATTGATTAATGATTTTCCAGCGGCCAGTTGAAACAATTTGTCATCACCAAAATTATAACCATTCAGAAATACTAATTCTAACTTTGCTAATTCAGATACAAACTTCATACCCACGTCAGTAATATTTTTACAATGTTGCAGGAAAAGCGATTGAAGATGGTCCTGGCCCTCACTCAAATGCTTCAAGGATTGGTCAGTCAGCTGGTCAAAGCAGTATAGGGACAGGCATTCAAGCTGGCAATAGCCATCTGTTTTGTGTCCATCAATGCCGGCCAAATATCCCATTCCTACATCCGTGACCAAGTCATTCTGGGCAAGATTAAGTTCTTTGAGACTTACAAGTCCCCTTGCAATCAACAGTAATGACATGTCTGTCAATTGTGGACAATGCTCGAGTGACAAAAAAATTAGGTTTTTAAATGTTGTGGTGAAAATTTTGACGCTTGCTTCTGTGAAGTTTCGGCATTTCTCCATGCTCAAAACCTTCAGATGTGGCATTTTCTTGGAAAAAGCACTGATTAGCGTTTTGTCATTTACTCCTTTACAGCCATCTAAGATGAGAGTAGCCAAGTTAGGGATTGCATCCATCAGGTCACGCAGATGATGTCCACTTAGAGCTGTTACCTCTATCTTGCGCACGCCACGCAGGGCCAGGTTAGGGATTAGATACAGGTGGTCCACACTCTCGTCGAGAATGACCTCTATCACGTTATGTTGCAACACCATGGGATTGGATACCGCATCTCGCCAAGCCCAGCATACCTGGGCAATCCGACCCATTTCTTCAAGACTCAATCTCTGGAATATGTTTACCAGCATCTCCAGGGGCAACTGCAAAACACTTGAGCCTGTCTTCAGCACTGGTTCATTGCTTGGAAGCTGTCCACAACTGCTGACATCCTGCGATTGTTCCATTTTCAACAAGATAGAGTGACGTGAATCCAGGTATTTCTATTGATGTAAGAATAAATTAATTGAAATACGTGCATTAAAACTGAATGTAGACAGAGCAGCAAAAACAAAGAATTACATTCTCTGCAGTGGACACATGCTTTCATTTTCAACGGCCTTGAAAATACAAATATTTGTAGATTTCGACGAGGTAATTAATTTTTTTTTTTAAATCACCGTAATGCCTAGTGCACTACAGGATTACTGCACCCTCGGATCACCATGAATATATGTGAGGGGCAGGGAAGGGTAATGGCAGCTGGAATAGCCAGACTGCAGGATCCACCCCTAAGCTCTGAACTCCTTAATGGAAGTTCAGGGTGACGCCAGTACCCCAGGCTAACGAATAAACGAAAGCCCTGACCCACTGAGCCATCGATACGTACGTACGAATTGCCGCGCTGTAGCATTATAGAAACATTCAACTTACATCTACTACTGCGGTGCGGGCGGTCCCGAGTTCGATTCCCGGCGCAGGCTCTCATTTATTCGTTATACTGAGGTACTGGTGAAAATTTTCCTTTTTCAATCGCACCACCCCTGAATGGAACTAGAAGCATGTGCCCCATACATAAACATGTATTGCCATAGCGATACGAAAAAAATGTTCAACCTCAATATGTGGATTACACTGCATGTTGAAGATGCTTACCATCTAGCCCCACCCCCTCAAAGGGCGGCCTAGCAATTTCGCCTAGTCTAGGCTTCTGACTTAGGTAGTGATCGGTATACCTGACAACATACAGGCACGGGTCTTACGCTTTTATTTCCAATCAGAAGGAAGGCACGAATTTTGCTCGCCCGAAAAATTAGCGAGGTATTAGCCGGGAACAGAACCCGCGACCACGTGTATAGTAGGCCAGAACGTTCACCATTGTGCCTACCGTCTAAATTTTTTCTCTTTAAACAGCGAGTCAGGATATTCGAGATACAAACAACAAAAACATTTTTTTTAATGGAACTGGCTTCCAAATTGAGTAAGGCTTACAAATTACAACAGAAGGGAGCACATGGTGACTACTTCCAATAATATTTTAAATTAATGTTTTCACCATAACAAA
>JAUJYS010005036.1:0-11376 GCA_033995665.1 Melogona broelemanni
GCAGCGACGCGAGGGGTACAATAACCTCCTGTAGTGTTATTCACTACAGTGATCCGGAACAAAAAAAAAAAAAAAATTGCATTTCGTACATCATCCTCGATGCACGTATTCGAGTAGCAAAATAAATGAATTTGCACAACAATATTTGTGTGCCTTCGATTTTCGCCTTTTGAAGCTATTAACAGATTTTTAAAGCATCGTTGCCACAACGTCAACTAATGTCTGGTTTTGTGGCGTCAGCTCTTTTCATTAATTTCCCGTCTGTTTTTTATGGTCACAACGCCGCAATCCCCACTCGTAAACCACACAAGTTTCAAGGCGTTTTTCCATATCTGGTACCGCTATGATTCATGACTTGAGTCTGCGGCTAGACAGTCGTGTTTGTTTACAAGTATTAGCATGTAATATTTCATTTTTTTTTTTCTTATCCCCTTCCCCATCACCATCCCATTTACTACAAACTGTGTAAATTAGGGATTATTTTCTCAGGCACTCGGGCGTTTTTCAAAGCCATTTTTCATAATTTATTATTTTCATTAGACTACGATTTAGTAAAACCGCCGGGCAGAACGATAAATTATATTCTTAGGACGCGCTTAAATCGGGTTGTTACCGAGCGAAAGATAAATAATTAAAAATCGTCTTGACAAACGTTTGCCAAGCTTTCTTTCTAAGAAAAGTTGAGGCGTCACGAACTCCACTCGTCACAGTAATTAACGATGTAGTCATCGCCAGCAAAAAACATACAATGCACAGTTTTACTTCTACTATGCTTTGTCTTGTTCAGTCTCTCTTTAATATTTACTGTTCCAAGAAGAACGAGAACATTATCCATATCGCGTGTTCAGGAGCAGCCTAAAGTATCTAAAACAGCAGATGCAACAACAAAAACGAAGGCTTGCTTATTTATTTAAGCAGTTTCCACTAGAGATAATTTTATATTTCGTGTTAAGCAGAAAAATGCTTGGCTAAAGGCAATAAACCCAGAAAGAAATCAGATTTTTGTTTTTACAACCTTTTATTTAACTTGATATGAACCTTGCGTTTCAACATCTTTAAGGTTCTTTTTAAAACCTTTACTCGCCTAGAGAACTGAAACTTTGTGCACAGCTCAGTCACATGGAACCATTTTTCTTAAAAAAAATACGAGGACGCCCAGTCATGATTTCAAAAATTGTTATAGGAGAGTCAGTATTTCACTAAAAAAATCGTTAATTTTTTATAAGAAGTTTGAAGTGGTGGAATGATTATGGCATAAGTTATTGGATTCATATGTTCTGGGTTCGAATCCAATGTGTACCAATTTTTATTTTGTCAGCTTTTCTGTCAGCATCTCAATTATCATCGACATGCTCATGTCGATGAAAAGGTTGTATCCAAAAAACGAAGTTTTTTACCATTAATTTGTTTCGAATTAAAAAAGATCGAAATTACAGCAATTTCGGCACACGTGTTTCACCCGGAAATGCTAGCGACAATAACGGTAAGCCTTCCTTCAAGCTTTAAAAAAGAGTCTAGTCAATGCCGATAAAAAGGTATTCGGTTAAGCTGCACCGCGAAGGGACGTGCAGATACCGGGCGAACCATCACGTGATCAAGTCGCAGCCCGTTTATTGGAAACGCTCATCACAGCTGGGGTTGCACAGAAATGGCGTGAACACTCTCGGAATTTTTGCAGGTGGCAACAGCAGGAAGGTAAGTCGAACCAAAGCCCCCTACTATCCCCACTTGATCGTAATTATATTGGGCAACATTCCTAATTAGGGATTTTTTTGCAATAAAATAACTCATTTATTTTTAATGAATCTTTTGCTTAGGTTATTCTCAGATGCATTGAATTGTATTTACGCCATATGGCGCCACTATCATGTCGAACGCTGGCTCTGATAGACCACAATTGCCCCCTATCAGCAAGGCGACAAAACAGCGCACTGTTTTAACACTGTTCAAATAAATATTTAAAAGCTGTTTAAATAAACATTTAAACTGTTGAACTAAATATTTCAACTCTTGCTCAAATAAATATTTACAGTCTTGCTCAAATAAATATTTGCAGTCTTGCTCAAATAAACATTTAAAAGCTGTTTAAGCAAAAAAAAACGTTGTTTGAAAATAACATTAACGTGGTTTCAAAAATAATTTTACGTAGTTTTAATGTGTACCTCTCAGACAATTTTTGTCTCTCAGACCATGTCTAAGCAACATGATGAGTACATGTACATAATCCCCTGCATTTTCTTAATATCCTATATTCACTACTGAGGGGAATTTTATACACTAAAATGAATAAAATAAATCAAGAATGCAACTCTTCGAAATGCTCAGCGATATACCGAAAATAAATCTGTTCGTTGTTTTAGGAAACAAGACAAGGCCAAGGGATGACCCTAGTAGTGGGGTGGGTTCACTTTGACGCACCGGCAGAAGGTGCCTCACACACACACACACGTACAGCCGAGGTACAATTCGACACTGCACGAAGCCGTAAAAGCTGTGAAGTGCACTTTTCAACGTGATATTGAATTCGCCCGTGTCATGTCATCTATATTACATATGAAGCGTTTGTAGAAAGAGCCAGCGGATATCTCACGGAAGCGTCGGGGCGAACACACTGTGTTCTTCCGCCTTCTTAAGGCTACCGCTGCTGTTTCTACGTCTTCCTTCTACTAATAAAGAATTCCAACACTCATACTCGTTCGAGGTAATCTTTAAAAAGCCTCCTCCTCACCAAGCCCAACTGTATTGGCCGTTTGCATTAACCTTGGTGGTGCCATTGTTTCGAACAGCGACCCTGGTGGCAATTTTGGCTCAAAAAGGCAATTGACAAATGGTTTCTTACGAACTATAGCATGACCATCAACCAATTGGAGAGTGCTTATCCATGACGTCCGCAGGAGTCTAAGACGACTCGACGAAACATAACGTTGTAAGACAGTCCCGTGTTCTATTCCCGACACGGGTTCTGGATTATTCGATCCCGGGATGATACTAGTGACAATCTGCCTCTAATATATTGCCATTGCAGTTCGAAGGATAGAGAATCTCTTGTAATCCTGTAAGCTACAGTGATTGCCAAAAAAAGTATTGGCTGAAAATGAAAGCTAAATCCAATACCGTAAGCCATTTTGTGACGACAAGATGCGCCAAAGCACCACAATACAATTGCTATTCTGTTTTTCGTTACTGAATCCAAGCGCCACCTAGCGTAGCATGAAAAACGCATTATTGTACTCATATAATGTTGCCATGGAATGTTTACGTCACGTACAGTATATAAAAGAATATATCATTGGTTTGAATAAAGCCAAAAAAGTGACACAAACAAAGGACAAACTATAGCAACGCCATCTAGTGACAACTGGAGCGGCGAATACAGAACCGTACACGCAGAGATGAGCCCGTAGGCGTGCTGCGGAACAATGGAGGTCTTCACCTGCGTAAATGTTCACACTTCTAACCGAGTCTCTGCCGCGCTCATAATACTACGCACGTGCACTTAAAATTTCCCCCCATCCCAACTAGTCAGCCACTGGATTCATCCTCGCAATTGCCTATTAAAACCCATACATATTTTAAAAAGACGTCGCGAGCTTCCCGCAGAGAGAACTGCTCCCAAGTGACGTCATCGCTGTTCTCGTGACAGATTCCATTTTTTTGTACCGTCTTTCCCTCCCTCCCCCACCCCCTCTCACAGAACGCATACGCGTGTGGCCCACTGTACCAAGTTTGCCAATAAAATGAATTGGTCTATTCATTTGAGAGTGGGTCTACAGTTTTGTATGCGACACAGGTGTACATACTCGTATATGTGCGGCACATGTGTATAGTAGGGGTTGGGCTAGCCCAGTGAAATCCTTTGAACAATTCATACGCTACTTAGAATGTGGTCGCTAAGACCAGTTGTTTGGAAATCACTTTAAAATGTAATCATTTCTGAATACCCATTTTCAACATTGTTTGAACTTAAGCCAGCAGTTTCATAAGGTGAAACACAATTCAAAAAGTGTAATTCGGTATTCGGTATCGAATTAAAATTAACAAAATGTAATTTTGTCAGATATAGCAATACAGGATAATATCTGTAATCAAATAAAAAGAGAACACGAAATCCAGGACAGGACCAGATATAAAGACGACGATATCTGGTCCTGCCCTGGATTTCGTGTTCTCTTTATATCTGACAAGGTGACACTTTATTTGTCGTATATAGAGACCTAATAGATTTATGTACAAATCGTATCTGTAATTATGTTCCCCGGGTCGATCGCCATATAAAATCCAACCCCGCTTAATGTTAAAACCACCAACCGTTCAACAGTTTTAAATTGTAAACATCGATCTGATAAAATTTTAATCAGCGTGAATACATAGCAACATTACCCAAACACGCATTTAACTAGCCATTGAATAAAGACTATCATCCAACGTCCAACTGTGTAATGTAAACAGTGTAAAAACTCAACCAGACAGCAATAATTAATACGTATAGCTGCCAGAGGACATCACTACCGTAGTACTAGTTTGAAAAACAAACTGGCGAGTTTAAACATGCGCGTAGGACGAGGCCAGACGCCTGAAACATACCCGATATTTGCGCACATTTGGTATTGGTATTCAGGAATTTTCAATTAATTTACGTTTGTAACCGACCCCGTCCACCACCCTAAACGATTTGCCAAACAGAAACCAACTATATACACAGCGAATCATAAGTTAACGAACCCCACCCGCCTTAGCTCCAAAACTTTTATTTTGTCGCAAAAATTTGTTCGCAATTTTGTCTTACTCTGTGAACGCAACTGTTTAAAAGTAGAGACCAGACGATGCAAGATGCAGTGCGCGCCAGTTGCTCCAACGCAGCGCCACCTCTAAAATGCAAAATTCGTAGCGGAAAATTTCAATTGAAATTACTTTAAAAGTCATTTAAACTATACATATATTATACTTGTAGCAAATTTCATAACAATCCGGTCATTATTAGCCGAGTTGTGGAGCTACGGCTTGTGGGGGTGCATATTTATGACTCACTGTGTATATAAATTTGCCGCGTCAATATGTTGTTTTCATAACCTTTTTGGAAGCCACACGCCGATGGCTTTCAGTTATTGAATCGCCATTAGTCATTTGAATACGCGGTGTTGACCCGGACTGATTAGTTTTCCCCGGTCGCATGACCAAAACTAATTTGACATGCACGCCCATATTACTGCCCCGTGTATTCAGGACGGACGGATCAATAGTGGAAATATAATTGCGATCGACAAATATGTGAATTGAGGGCTGGCCATAATGTCAAATTGGTATTCGGTTGTGATAGCTACACACAGCCGTGCAATTTCAAACGTCACTTGTTCGATTTGAACTTTTAAAAGACAATGGTGTTGGCAACGCCCAGTTATCTACTGCAGAAATTACTGCTTCCTAAGACCCAGTGTTCATTTAGTCGACGACTAAACAAAATACAATCCCGCGTTACTGAACGATAGGCTCGTTAGGTAATGCGAGGATAGTGCCCCTGCCAACTGTGTAGCGCCTCGTTTTCCAAACTGTACTCCGCGGATCCCTTAGGGCTCCACGGCTATTTCCCAGGGGCTCCTCGGCTACTCCTGTACGACATTAACTGGTATCCAAACGTCATTAACTTGTATTAAACGTGGCTCCGCCATTAAAGTTGGTAGCCTCATAGGGGGCTCCGTTATGGAAATTGACTCTGAAAAGAGCTTCTCGAGTCACGTTTGGGAACCACTGATCTATTAAGTACGAACTACGTGCATTTAATAATGATAATAACCATGGAATTTGCAGCATGTTACCAATATCCAACTTGTTAATAGTCGTTTATAGTCATAAAATAATAATTCATTAGTGATGGAGAATAGCGATTGAATTTTAATCAGTTTCGCAAACATTCGCAAACATTAATGAAATTAATATTTTACTTCATTATGTTTCCCATCATTTATTTTAATGTTTTCCAAAATTGGCAACCAAAAGGCGATTGTAAAAGTAAAATTAAACCATCAGGCGACACTCACCAGTCAACCACCGACCAAAAATCCAACAGGCAAACCGGAACTTACCTAAAAGAAAAAGATAAAGATAAAGGAAATATTAATTGGCATTCAAACAGTACCGGAGTAGGAACTGTCGCCCGACTTAGCTTCTAGAGATAATGATTGACGACGAAACTGACATTAACACGCCTAATCTATAATTACAAATTATATGTATGTCAAGGCGAGACGACACTTAAAACGCGACTGAATGGCCATTTATGAACATTAAATAAATTATTAAATAAGTCAATATTGATAAATGATTCCCCCACCATACAATATGTGACAGGCTGACCATTTATATTGGATAATTTTACAACATTTGAAAATATCACAAAATCTAAATATATCTATCTAAATAAGAGAAAATTTAATTTTGACAGACTGTGGTGCGGCGGCAACGGGTTCAATTCCCAGCGGGGGCTCTTGTTAATTTGATTTCGGGGTACACAGTTTGAAAAACAATGAATTGGTAGAAGTCGTTAAGTTGTAAGTGCTTTTTAAAAATTGATAGTATCGACCATAGACAGCATGTTGCCGGATTTTTAGTCCTCTGCGGTCGAAGCCGTCAATTTTAAATAAACAGTTACACACTTTTTAATCATTTGAACGATTGCCACTGAAATGCGCTGAATTACCCGAAGTATGAACCATGATTACTGAATTTGACTCATAAACTAACTTAATTTCAACGTGCATACACACGGACACACGGAAACATCTTGAGAAAATGACATTGAGACAACCAGTGAGACGCATAGTATAACAAAAATGACGTGTAACTGATATGTGACACGAGAAAATCGCTATGGGATGTGACGTCATTCGCCAGTCGCGTCACAATGTCTCTAAACAGAAAGTTTGGTACGTGTGGCAGCAACAACGACAATTGGACAAGCGCGCGAATCCTAGCGCGTGCGAAACAGCGAACCAAACGAAGAGCCTTCATCTCCCATCCTGCCACACTAACCTCTCTCCACCCAACTCCCCCCCCCCACACACACATACACAACTCTCACTCAATTTATAGGTCTCGGTGAGACAGAGACGTGCATTGATGGAGAACGGGTGACGGGGGAAGATGCCGAGTGGGACGACAGACAGACGGGTGCACGAGGCGAGATGGCAGCCAGCAAGTCGGGACCACTCTCCGCTTACATACTGGGGGCGCAAATGGGGAACCGCAACCGCAGCGGTGGTCTTCTTCGAAATACTGTATACACAATATGTCGTCTGTTGGTGGCATTTGTTAATTATTGTTTGGAACTCATTAATTTTTCAAGGAGACTAAAATGTTAAGCAAGGAATAAATTCAGATACACAAGAAGATACTATTTCAAGATTGCCTTTCTACGCAATGTTTTTCCCTACTGATTCTATCTATCTATGTCTAATTTTAGAATAAATTATTAGATTAAATGGCATGATTAAAAATAAAAATGGTTGGTTGCAAATATTAACAAGGCATTGACATTTTGAAAATATTTGAGAGTTCTATATCCATCGTGCTGTTATAGTAATATCTTAGCGATATATTTTCACCAGTACTCCAGGATAGAATTAACGAAAAAATTAAGATTATTCCTGTTAAGAAAGATTATTACAAATGAAGGTTATTCCAATAACGAATCATTTTTTCGTATGATTCAACACAAGGCTCCAATTATTTTTTCTCAAATTTAAAATTAACGTGAATCGAACTCAGACCAGTCTCACCACGACCGGTCGCTAAACCAACTGAGCCACGACGAATCGTACACATATCCAATCGCGCTTTTACAACTGCAGCCTATTTAAAAAAAAATCCAGCTCAATAAGGAAAGAGTATTTTTAATTTTCGGATTCGCCCAAAGAATTCTCCTAAATAGATTAAATGACAAACACTAACTTCCCCAATTCAATTTTCTACACTGGTCTACATATCAATTCAACTTCACAACAGTTGGAACAGAACTTTAGAATCCCAATACAACAGTACGCTCGGAGTGAGCTCTTCCCCACGCAGCTCTTAGGCTGAAATGGTCCGCCGATAAAAATAGGGTAGGCGCGGCAACGACAGCCATTTCGTCCGGCACTAATCATGAAGATCTCTCTAATTTCCACTCCCGAGACGCATCCCTCTCTCCACACCTCCTTTCAATTGGAAAAAAAAACGGAGGACAAAAACGGAAAAAAAATCCACTCACTCGTGACGACAATGACACGAATTTCCTCTCTCGAGTATCGCTGATCTGCGTCAGGAACACGATCGTCACTGTCTCTCCTGTGTGTATTACGTAGACGTAAAAAGGCTCGCACATCAGCACCACTCTTCGACCGTTGCTAAGCAGCACATACTAGCATAGCAATTCCATCATACCCCGTCATATAAAAATTGAATGGACGTTGCCATAAGTAGCCTAGCATAAAATTCAAATTCGCCCGATCATTCAGGCATTGCCTAACACATAATACGCATTGTAATAAATATTTCACTTGCCATAAAATCATAATAACACTGTTCAAGTCAAATTTGATAATTCAGTAAACATACGAACAGAACAGCAATTAAATACACCTTCCTATGCGGGATATAGGAAAACAAGAGGCTGCCGCCATTATCTCTTAGAGTGGTCTGTTTTCATACTCACTTTCTTAAATCTAAGAATCTCAGGTTAAAATATAGTACAATTTGCCATAAATCATAATAACACTAAGAATCTTAGGTGAAAATATAGTACAATTTCTGAAAGAAAAACCGACTAAAGATCCATCGAAAAATTAAACCTATAACTTTAAGGCTGACAAGTATCAATGTAGACACTAATTGTCAGCGCCATTGTTGGACAATAATCGAATCACAATCCAAATCTTCAAAATAAATTTTTTATAAGCCACCTAGCGAATGAATAATCGAGTAGAGCGAGTGAGAGATACCTAGCGAGTTCGGTGAAAAGTATACTTTCGTTTTTGCAATAAATCTTGAACAGGAGAGACCAACTCCAAGCGAGAAAAACATTGACACTAATGAGCCACCCTGTATACGCTAGCTCACTACGCAAAGCTCCCCCCGATTGGGCTTCATGTTA
This sequence comes from Melogona broelemanni, assembly GCA_033995665.1. Classification (NCBI taxonomy): domain Eukaryota; kingdom Metazoa; phylum Arthropoda; class Diplopoda; order Chordeumatida; family Chordeumatidae; genus Melogona; species Melogona broelemanni. The sequence goes on from JAUJYS010005036.1 coordinate 9,125, forward strand.
GACACCGACGCTATCCAATTTAGCATAAGTCGGGGTGACAAGTTAATTACTGTGACTACGTCTGCGATTACGCTGACTACGTCTCATGAACACCAGCCAGGGAACACCATTAAAATTAACACATTTTAATGAATATGTGTTTTTTTTTTACTTTCGCCCCATGTTTTTACAACAGGTTACGGCAGACCGTCCTCCTGGGATACACACACTGGCCGTCTGCCGTCACCATGTCGTTCACATGCGGAATTTATTTTTCTGAGTTAAAAATAACAATGCATTTACAAAATTAATTACAACTTTAAGAGAACATTAATGAATATGTCAAGGAATATTCAACACCTTCAAAAAGCGAACATGCACTAGCATAAACAGAAAATATTTTAGACAGCCTTTCAGTTACTTTTTTTGGCCCCCTCAAACTAACCTTGACAAGTTCAGACATGCCAACCTAATGTGATAAAATACGTTGAACTTGATCAGGAGACTCTGGTCTTTAGCTGGCGAGACCGACCCGACAGCCTCCTCCTGCCTTCTTCAAAGAGAGTTTTTATAGTCGGGCAATGGGGACCCATTGGAGTATCTGAAATAACGTTAAGAGAGTCTAACAGGAGAGGACCACCAGCCCCGATGCCACACGAGCCGAAATGTATTTCCTTTTTTATACATATATAAAAAAATACAAGCTGACTTTACAGAAGAGTCCTCGCCCCTATGCAACTCACACATTGTCGGGGGCCAGGTCCTGGGGGAGCCATTCGACGAGTCCTATCTCCAAAAAACAACTCCGGAAAGTAGCGCATCGAACGAAACAAAATAAAGTTAACACCGAATAATATTGCCCGGTGCAGAGCAAGGCCTCTCTCTCCGCGTCTTCTTTTTTTACGGGTGTGACCTCTATTTCAGTCACATTCGTTCTGTTTAGCCACTTCAGCGCTTTCGTCGGTCGCACTTTCGTCGAGTCGCCGACAGACTGCGCTGACGACATACGAGAAAAATACACATAGATGTGATGAATTATTTGCAGATAACCCTATCTGCTGAATAGAAAACAAAAGTTGTGAATGCCATATATATTTAAACAAATTTTAAGCAGGCAAAAAACATGTTTCTACAATAGACTGGTTTGATAAAATTCAAAATATTTCCGGTTATTTGGCGCTATTTCAGCTGTCAACCATAACCTCTAGTTTAGTTTTATTTCGTTTTTGGAACAGCTGAAATAATAAAAACTCAAGAAGCAGATTTCGTTACATATGCGAGACTGCTTTCCGAATATGTATAAAATAACATTTGCCTTGACAAACCAAAATAAAAATTGCCGTTTCTAAGATGGTCGGAATATAGCAAAAAGTGCGCAGAGCGTCAGTTTCTTAAGAAATTAAGATTCTCGAAGAATAAAGCTAGAGTACACGAATGACTTATTTTTTCGACAGGTGCTCATAAACGAAAGTGTCAGTTTATAAAAACCAGCTTTTGAACGACTTTTTCTGACCGATATTCAATTCCCTGATCGAAATTAATTACCCTGACCAAAACTAATCTCCCTGAACAAAACTAACTTGTACCCAGCATTCCAGGTAAAAATAAATCACGACATTTATATTTTGTTATATTTACTAAATTTAAACAAAACCACTTATTGCAACAAGAAAAGTCTATTCACACAACACACGTACGTCAGCACGAAATCTGCCATCACGAATTGCGATTGCCCTTGAGTCAATGCCCTTCCACAATCCACAGCGATAATGAATTAGCTCGGCCGCATGTCCAGGCATGCCCCGATCATAGCCAATAATATAAATAGGCCTATACGGCGAATCCAGCCCCCACCACCACCACCACCACCGAGTGGCTCAAAACAGATGGCGGCACGTAAAGCCAATATGCCCGCACGTGCAAGTCGTAAGGAAATCATTAGACGCCGTCGGCTGCCAGGAATGGAAGGAAACGTAATAATGGCGATAGGCTGGCGCCAGGGGCAATTGATGCGGAACAAATGACGTTTACGGTTTACCTGTGGCGCGCTTTCCCAGCGTTCGAAACGAGGCGAGACTTGTCCTGACTTGTCTGGAAATCTCGACAAGTCTAAATTAGATTTTTGTTTAAATCACTGTAGTGCTAATCACTACAGGATTACTATCCCTCGTGTCGCTATGGCGATATGTAAGGAGCAGGGAAGGAAAGGGGAATGGCAGCTGGTATAGCCAGGCTGCAGGATCCACCCCTAAGCTCTGGACTCCCTAATGGAA
>JAUJYS010005037.1:0-11375 GCA_033995665.1 Melogona broelemanni
ATATCTCCAAAGAGACACGAGGGTGCAGTATTCCTGTAGTGCACTAGGCGCTACGGTGAATTTAAAAAAAAAAAATAAAAAAATAATAATAATAATCTAGCGGTACAATTAGTCTCATATCGCTAATGAGAAAATATGATCGCCATGTAGTTCTAGTAGAAACGACATTGATAAGTGCTCTTTATGTTTAAAAAAAAAAATTGCTTTGAATAGTATGCTAGCCGCCTTGTTTCCAATGGCTGTCCCCCCACGCACAGGCTTTGTTTATGATGTACCGGTAAGCCTACGCCGTGTCGAACGACTGCTTTTTCCGGTCAATAAATATTTATTTGGAGTTTGCCTCTGTGGTTGCAAAGGTTAGTGGAGAATCCAGTATTATTATTCAGTGATTGCCACGCTTAAAAAAATGAATCTGACACCTGGGTTGCTCGAGCGCGATTTCCCGGCCCGTCCACCACAAAGTTGGTGAACCGCAAAGCAAACCTAGCGGCAGGCAGTGGTACTGTAGCATTTGCCGCTAGGATTCTTTGCGTCGCCTGCCGAATTGCAGCACAACTACGCGGGCTTATGTGCCAACCTCATTAAATCTTTAACACAATGTCGGTCTGACTTATGTGAGAATTGTCTGTGTGTTTATTCATGGCAACGAAACTTTAGACTACTATAGGTAGGTCTATATCCTCCTGAGAACTGAACTCGAGCTACATTTTCGGTTAGAAATACGGTACACTGAACAGTCTAGGGCAACCGATTACTAAATTATAAAATTCGTGAGTTGAGGGGGAACATACTTTAGGTGAATTTATGTTAGTTATTTGTTTTAAAATCTAAGTTTGTTCCTATTCTATAATCACCTGTAATGATATTCTCGGCAGTGATTGGAAATAAAAAAAGTAAAATATTGTGACTCGATCCAGGAATAATGGTTGGTCTCTGGAGGTTGAGCAATGGCTAAACTTATTTGAATCGAGCCAACCTGGCAACCGAACCACGTGCATTAATGATGCTCACTTCATTTTTATGCGATGGCGGGAAGGGAACGGCGTTGCGCACGGTGTACGTACGTACGTACGGGCAGGTAATATCAGATTTAATCAGGCGTACAGGATGCCCTTATATGGCTGGCCGGTATTGGTGTCAGTCTGGCGGGCAAAAACCGAATCGCGGAAAACTAACACCAATTTTTCGTGTTAGACAAATTAACATGTAACTAACGCCGCGCTTGGGGGCCCGGCCGGCCGTATGTCTGGTTTCGCGTTCGAGAAATCAAAACCGAAAAAGTGAAACGCAAGCGTTCAAATGAGAATGTAGTCTTATCGTGTTTTTCGTTTTGCCCACGTGTTAAAATAAATTAGCCGATCAAATATGCCCTTTTTTAGAAGTTACGTAATACCAGTGTTGGGTGCGTTGCTATTTAAAATGAACGCCTTCCCATTCCCGTTCATTAAAAGGAATTTCCGTTACAGTTCCTCAAATAAAGGAACGAAGCTGTTCCGAAACTTCTTTAGAAATAGGAACGAAGACGTTTCAAAATTCCTCAGGAAAAAAGGAACACGTTCCTCTTGCTCACAGCATTGCCTAATATGCTCAAGCCTACACTATGTGGACACTGGGGTAATTCAAAAGCCTTGTTACTCGGTCGATCTGGAGGAAACTAGTCGTTTTGTCTACGTGATGACATTTCAAACGTCGGCGAAAAACGATTAGTGCGAATTTTATTTGTCGAGGAGGCCCCCTCTCGCAACCGCTCGGCAAATTTGTGACAAACCTACGGGGGTGGTTGGTGTTTATCCTAGGCGTGGGCGAAATTGAGCAGGAAGATAATGGATTCAGCCGATCCTATTTTTTCCCTCCGGGGATATTTTTTTTTACAAGACCGGTCACATGTTAACGGCAATCCCTTTGCTTATTTTTTATTTATTTTTTTTTTTCCCTAGCGAGTGTTGGGAATGGTGGGGAATTTTTTGGTTTGATAGTAACCTTGGGTCAGTGTTTCATTGCTGTCAAGTAGTCCCATCAACTAGTGACGCAGCGCACTCATTCGTTGTAAATCGTATTTTAATGTTTAATCGATATGGTTCGTCAATATTCTTGCCAATAAGTTGCGATTTTTGCGGCAGACAGGGGTGCACTGACTACCTAAGGGCCCGGGCTGAAGCTAACTCCAAGGGGCCCTGACTTTCCCTGACCTTCAATAAATAAAATCTAAATTTGTGATGGGGGGGGGGGGGGCGGAAATTTTCGCCCTCCTTCAATGGCCAGTCTGCCCCTGTTCAGAGACTTGTTTGTTGTTTAGTATTTTGTTTAGTTACGCACCGACGTAAAATTCGGTCGCGGGAAGAGAACAAAAAATGCTAATTGAAAAAATGCTAAAGGGGGTGAAGGTTGGATGATGAACGAAATTCACGATTGGCGTTGACGTTCTCGGAAATTGCCAATGCTAGTAACGCGTTTTTTTCTTCTTTTCTTTCGCTCTCTGAACGCGATGCATGATTAATTACTCGGCCTGCGTAATTACCAACGAAGCGCTGAAGTTGTTCATGTTCGGTGATCAATTCTCGAAAATCATTTTGAAGCTCGACCAAAAGGGTCTTGTCGACTGACTGATTATCTAGCAACATGCGAATGCGGTTGAAACCTCCGGAGACCACCTGGGTGGAATCATCAAAACTTTCTAGTTGTTTTTCTTCAGACTTCCTTCAGAATATAAGAAGAAAAAAAAAAAACAGTGGTCCCCCGTGCCTACACGATGCATACGGTGTATCCCTAGCTGTACCCAAGTACAGTACATAAATGTTAAGTTGTTCTTTGGAAAACTCTGACAAGCTTCCGTAACAACTGAACAAGAAAATCTTTTTAATATGCTATGAAAGTGCTATAAATAAAATTATACCGGCATGGCGATCAGTTTGTTGGTCTGGGGAGGATATTGTATATTGCAGCCATGCATAAAAGTCCTTGAGTCTTATCGAACATTATTCATCAATCGTGGCAGTTTTTTAACGGTTGTTTGCGGTACGCACCGCCTCACTCAAAAATAACAATCAATCGGCGAGATCGACCCATATTTTGTTTCAACTCTTGGCCAGCCAAAAAATGGTTTTTCTTTTGAAAAAAAAAACAAAGCTAATGCCGCCACGCAATTTCAAAGAAAATTCAGCTATCGGACTTTCTCCTCGGCGGTCAAATTTGCTCATTTGGACTATGTAGGCCAACGATGTTTCTGTTTACTTTTTATGTCCAAACATTTGACCGTCGCCGCGGCTTCTGTAGGAGTGCGTTTTGAGCTAGCGGTGTTCGCCAATGGTTACTAGCAGTCGGTCGGTTAACCTAGTTGGCTGCGCGCCGTTTCTCCTGAAATCCCACCGTACATTAGAAAAGGAATAATTTTTGAATGATTTTTGTACGGTTTGGCAATAAAGGAGTGGACAACGGCCCACCACTAATGCGATGGAATCGCGTTCGCTGTTAGTATGGACGAGGAAAATAACCTCCCGAGACCTGGCTTAAAAACGAGCTTTTCGCGCGCTACTGAAGAAAGAAAAAAAACCCACACCATTGAGCTACATTGAAATTTTGTCAAATTCTGTTTTTCTACAAGTCAGTCTTAAATAATAAGAGAAATATTAATCGTTTTTTTGTTTTAATTTCTGGAGAAGAAAATCTAATATTGCAGCTAAGAAAAAATATCTGATTAATAATTGTTTAATTTTCCCCCTAAAGATATAGGGTGATAACGTAATATAAGTGTGTCTTGTATTACGTTAATAAAACCTAAAACCTAAACCTGTTTAATTTTAAATAAATGATTTACCATTCTAATTTAGTTATTGAATATTTAATTCTCGTCCATGTGGTGGACACAAAATGTCAAATGTGTTCGGGAATAATTGTTGTGACCTAAAAGAGACAGAAAAAGAAACTTGGACAAAGCCCATTAAACCAACACGCGTGACCTGTTCCTACAATACTTGTTGGCATTGAGGTGAAATCGTCGAGGCACACCGCAAAAACATAAAACAAAACTACCCTTGAGAATAACGAGATTCGGTGATGTGTCAGGCCGGTGGGCGTCTCTGCCTGCTATTTCTTGTTTTGTGCTTCTTCCCAATTTGCGGGGTACGCGCCGTTATGCAACAAGTAGCCCAGCCCGCATCAATACGTTGGACAGGCAGAGGTTAAAAAAGTTATCTCAGAAATAGCCATTGGGGACCTAATCAGCCTTACATTTCAGTAAAAAGGTCGTGTTGTCATTTGGCACACTCAGTTTTTCCTGAGTCAAGGTTCCTTTATATTTGTTGTTACATTCATCCGTTAAAAATTCAAGGAGATTATCATGCTTGGAGCTTTAGAAAAGGTTATTTGGCGTTTGGATAATCAAACATGTAATTTTAGTGGTCAATGGAGCCGTACCTGAATGTTTCAAAGTACGGTTTCAGATTGCAATAATGCGGGAGTTTATGTACATTGTCACCACCGCAAAAGGCGTTTCGAAATTTTGTTTATTCGCTTTCTTGTAAATGAGGTTTGCATACTAATATATCGTTATGAAACGGCGTTAACCTTGCGTTAACGATTTAACACGATGCTGTTGTATATTTAATTTAATTTGAACCCTGTCAAAATGGGGTCACGTGAATTGCATACTTATTTTTTTCTAACGGAGCCTTCGCCTTTATAATTGTTGCGGGTGTTTGTGTAGTTTTTCTCCAGATTAAAATGAGTCGCTAAAACGTGTTTTTTTTTCTTCTTTTGTTTCTATATAGGTGGCTAAGGCACATAACAGAAGCGGCTGAAGCTTACAAAGTAAAGGATAAAGTAAAACCACACCTAGTGCCCGAGAGGGATTTGGAAGTGTCGCCCGAAGACAATTTCAAACCGAGGTAAGTTATCGAATCTGTTCTGAAGTAAGGTGTAAAAAAAATTACTTATTTTTGTCTTAGCGTGATAGCTGACGTTCAATGTTAAACTATTCATAAGTTTGTGATAGGAGCTGTTGTAGTACTAGTTGTGAGAGTCTCGAGAGTTAAGAGTTGTGTAGAGTTGTTGTAGTAGCTGTTGTTGTGTTGTAGTAGCTGTTGTGCTAAGAGTTGGCTGTACTAGAAGTCGTATTAGAAATTTAAAAAAATTAAAGAAAGTATGAAATACTTTATTTAATTTTTTCTGCTTCTGAATTTTTTTCTGCATTTTTTTTTTTTTTTTGCTTCTGAAAGTTAGTTTAGGTTGCATTTTGATTTTTCACTTCCGGCAATATTTTATTTTTTATTTTTTTAATTTTGCTCAGATAAGCTAACCTAGTATCGATTAAAAGTTTAACCTAGAGAAAAAAGATTAACCTTAAAAAGATTAACCTAGTATGTCATTTTTTTAAAGAAGTATTACAGTTTGTAAGGTTTACTATTTATGATATTCGATTGCTAGCTCTTTAAACATTGGCGAGGTTTTATTCATAGGATCACCAGGGATCGGCACCGACTCGATGGCATTTAACAACAGCAAGCTCTTTGAAGACGTAAACTCTTGAAAAAAGTTGTCTCTTTCGTAACGTCTTCTCGTTTTGTCGTATTTCCAACCAGCTCCCTCGACAACCACGAAACTGCCGAACCAAGCGATTCGAACGAGTCGGGCACCCACCTGAGTGGCGGCGAAACCGGCGAGTCGTCCACCGATGTCGACGCCGACGTTGCCACCGCCGCCGCCTCGCCCGCGGTCGCCGCCGTGGTCGATGGGACCAACGGCCACGACACGTCCAAGTCCCAGCCACCGGACAACGACTCGTCGTTTGCCGGTGCCGCGGCCAGTGGTGGTGCCGAGTTGGGCGCCTCCACCGAGGCGGAAGCCTCGTCCTCGTCGGCGGACGGTGGCCTGACCACCTGCGCCGCCATTTCCGGCGGCATCTCGCCCAGCACTCCCTCGGGTCATTCACCCCTCCTCGCTGGCACTAGTCCTTCGCCCCAGCGTCGATTCCAGCGAGTGGAGATTCTGCAGATAGCGGAGGGACCGCCGCTTATCGAACCCAGCGAGGTGGTCATTTCCGAGGGGGCAGTCTTGCAGACGGCCGAGCCTGTGCTTGCACCCATTGGTAAGTCGTTCATCTAGTTGAGTTAGTTTCAGAAAAGTATTGTTTGGTTATATTATTATTATTATGCCTTTCACTACAGTAAATTCCATTCATTGAATTTTCATTCCCTACAGGGGATTATCTTTGACAATTACTGTAGCGAATTGCATTACAGACGATTCTGTACCCTTCGTGTTGCTGTGTCAATATTTGAGGGACGCACGTTTTCACCTGCGCCCCGGCGTCGACTTAATGAAAGCGGGAATCAAACCCAATGTCGGGTTCACTCAATCTCGGGCAACAGTGGAAATGTCACTAGAATAGTGCTGCGCATGGGATACAGAATATCCCGTAGTGCTCCTGTATATTTTGTTGGGTACAAAAGTTCATGTAGTGTTAGTTTTTAAAAAATGGTCTCATTGATCCACGGGTGTTGCACAACTGTCAATTTCATTATTCATTTTACGATTACGTTTGCGTGATCGCTCGACTAACTAGTCAAATGTTTATTCTACTCTGTTCGCCGATATAGAGAAGCTACGGAGAAAGGAACACGTGATCAAGACTGCCCTCGCCGAGAAGCACGACCTGGTGGCCGAGATACTGCACATTCCTCGAGAGCAGTTGGAGCACCTGACTGACATCACCAACGAGGCCGACGGTGACAAGGATGCCAAGGAGTTGGTCGTCGCTGCCATGGTGCAAGGTTAGTTGAAAAAGTGGGAAGGCGACTAGAAGCTGTGGCGATCACGGATCTTTTTGAACTGACTCTTTAATTTATCGTGTTGTCAGTTGGCATACCAATTTCGCCTCGCGTGTTCTATTACAGCTGTAGTTTTGATCTTTCGTAATTATTGTGTAAGATGATTTTAAAACGACTTAAATTTTTTTAAGTAATTTTTAATTATATTAAATATATTTATTGTTGAGTTTCCAACTTGAATAGTATTCAATTTAATAGTTGCTTTTTAATTGAGTTGATTTGTTTTTAAAGTCTATATTTTTAATAGACGAAAAATTATAATTCAGTGCATAAGTTTTAATGGAATCTCAATGGGATTGGCGTGCACTGTGCATGAAATTGGCGAATTTTTGTTCAGTTTTTGTCGCCAACAAAATATATTATTGGTAAACAAATGTTTAAATTTTTGCATTGTTTTTTTTTTCTCTTCAGTCACTCGGTTAGCCAACCTTATCAACGAGAGTCTGACTGTAACTGAAGAAGATGCCATAAGTGCCGGATCATCAGACGGTATGTGTGACTTATGTTTTTTTGCAATGTAATTCTTTGGCGCACATTATGCGCTAGCCCGTTGGTGGTATTTAGTTTGTGGTCGACGTCTTGGTTTGGGGTGCGACCGCTCATTGGCTCACCTTTGCATATTTCAGATGTTGGCTTCCCCTCTGCCTGTGCAACTGGAATTAGTCCTCCAGGATCGGTGTCGCCACGAATGATGCATTCTCCGAAGGTGGGACGCAAGGCGAGTCGAATGCCCAGCGCCCCAGTCCACGTGCTGTTGAATATCAACGCTGCCCTGTCAGTGCATATGACGCAGCTCTTGGTGAGTACTCATACAGAGTTTATACATTTTATGCATTACTTGCAATTTACAAAAAAAAAATGCGTTTGACAAATGCGCTACTTTTAATACAAATTTTGGTTAGAGAAAATAAATGACGACTGCAATTAAATCGACAAAAGAAAAAGTCAGAAAAAATTTAGATTTTGGTCAGAGAAAATTATTTTTAGTTTTCAGTATGAACCTAGCATTTAATACTACCCGTCTAACCCAGTCGGTATTTGCAACCGCCTGCGGTGCGAGCGGTCCCGGGTTCGATTCCTGGCGCAAGCTCTCGTTTATTCGATCCTGGGGTGAAAATGTGTCGCTCACATATTCAAATAACAACACGGGTACAGAATCTCCTCTAGTAATGTTCACTAGTGATTTAAAATAAATAATAAAAAATAATAATTTGTTTTTTGCTTGCTGTAGGCGTTAATAAGTGAGAGGGAAGAAGAGCGCGTGAGGATGCGGAAGGAGCTTCGCTCGTCGCGGGAACAGATCCACCTTCTGCACGATGCCCGGCGGAGGACGCCCGTCTCCCAGTCGCCCAGCCACAGCAGACCAAACAGTTTTATTTCCATGAGTTCATCCGCCTCGGAGCTGTGCGACGCCACGGACCAACTGTACAGTGACGGCGACCAGAGTAAGTCACCATCATTCTGCCTGCCAATGCAAGAAAACATAACAAGAAAGTTGGATCAGGGCCTGTTCAGAAAGTCATAACTTTCTGGTCAGACCCTGTATCGTTGTAAAATTTGCTATGTCAGACATTTTAGTAATTCGTCTGTATATAAAAATATTTTAGCGAAATTATTGTGTGAATTTTTCCGTGTATGAATGCACTAGTTGAGCTGTTTTCCTTAAGGTTTTCGCTAATTAACTGTTTTTATTTTCTCTCCCAAAGCACTCTTGCTTGCCGCCAACGTTCCGTCAGAGATTCCCAGCACCCTGGAAGCTTACAACAAGCTAGTGTACCAACCCCCCTTTGTGGTCGGAGGTGCAGCGGCCCCGCCTATCTGCCTGGTCAACGACCACCCAGAGGACGTGGGTGCGCAGCAGCAGCCGACCGAACCCACTTTCGAGTTGTTCGTGGACGCGCCGACCGAATCGAGCACGGATGACCCAGACCCACCACAACCTACCACTGGCCACCATCCAGACTCCTCCAACGCTGTTACTACGACGGAGTCGTCGAGAGACAATCGCGTGTCCGTCGGTGGCGGCGGCGTCTCGCCCGTCCGATGGGACGAGGCGGGTGGCCCCGAAGAGGCGTTCGCGGTGGTCATGCCCTCGCCCACGGTGCTCGTGGACACTCCACGGCCGCCGGTGGTACCCGCCAAGGACTACGACGAGTTGGTGGCCACCACCACCACCACCGAGGGCGCCACTGCCGCCGCCACTTCGACCACTACAACCACCGACTACGGCGCCATCTTTTGAACAGTTTTTCCATGACTGCGAGAGTCAAATTGCGCGTGCTGGCGGGGATGTGTCCTGTCTCCGATGAAGTTGGTCCAGACCGACTTGGATGCGGGCCTGTCCGGACCTGTGCCCGTAGTCGGAGAGCGTTGAGGTTGCGGGCACTCGAGTCCGCGATTAGCTGGACCCCCGGCCGCACGACCTGGGGGGAAGTGCAGGAGGCCTTGTTTCTCCATCACTAGGCAACTGTCGTCAACAGATGATGATCTTCTGCACTCTATGACGTCGGCGTAGGGGGGCCCATTTGCCTTGTTACCAAAAAGTGTATTTCTGGAGTTTTGGAGAGAGAATGGGGGACACGCGGCCCAATCGCCTTGCCAGTTTTCCCGGGTTATGGAGAGAGGGAGTGATTGGACGGGGGGAGGGTGGTTCTTGGACTGGGGCTAACTAGGTACCAGGACCTGCTGCTCCTTCCAATCCGTGTTGAGGAATTAATTCCGGTCCACCTCCGTGCGGGGATCACACCAGTTGGCAAGATATTTCGTGTCGTCTCCGTCCCTCGGTTAACGTTCGGAACTGAAGGGGAAATTGTGCCGGGGAATTCAATCGAAGACAAAATCTGTACATGTTATTGTATATAAATATATAGAATCTATAACTTCTATACATGTAATGATACTATTAAGAATAATAATTTAGCGAGCGGTTTTCCCAAGGCGGACATCAGTTTTTCAGACTTGCGGGGGGAGGGGTTTTCGCGGCGCCAGCGGGTAATCCGCCAGTGTTTCAAAAGTTGGGGCGTTTGCCCTTTTCCCCCGTCCCTACTAATCATGCATTGATGGACACTGGCTCCGTGTCCAGAGTTAGAAGCGTGGGGGTTAAAAAGAAACTATTTTTATTCCAATACAGAGAGTCCCTTGAATTATTTTAGCTCGCCATGTATATTGTATAGATATATCACTTGCGCATTTGTTCAACAAGAAATAACCATTATTTTTTCAGTCATTAAACCTAGCCTAGAATAAGCCATCATATTGTTGGTGGAGAGCGTCCCGTTTAGATGTGATCATCTCTGCGCAATCATTCGCCCCTTCACCTACCCTACACACACTAGGCAAAATATACTTCATTTCTCAATGTTACCTGTGAATATATTTATCGGTAAGACTGTGAGGCAATTAATTTAGCGATTGCTTTTATGATTTTAAATATGGTAAAAAAACCCTAGAAAAAATGCAAAACTGGCAACAAAAAAGAAACATGTAAAATTTTTGTTTTTTTGAAAGATGGAATATTTTATTTTCTTATTACATTCTATCGTAAAGTATTTAACCTAGATTTTGTGATTAAATACAACATAATAATAATTAAGTTAATTTCAAGCATCTAGCAGGCTTATGTAGAAAACTTGTGATGTTTTGTAACCTGTCTAGAAAATTGTTGTTTGTCTGATAATTAAGCCATTCCAGTCTTATTTTGCTTTGAAAACTCCCAAGCCAAATTTACGTCACAAAAATTTTGAAATGTTTTCCCAGATTCTACTAAGCAAGTGATAGAGGGATTCTAAGTACTTGGCCTTAAAATATGTAACTTCAGTGTCAATGAAACCTCGTTATTTGCATGTATAGTAAGCTTACCGCCTTATTATAAATAAAAGATTTGTCGATCATGTATTCGTTTGTTTTTAAAATTTATTTGAAACAAAATTATATTATTCAATTAATCAATCAATCAATTTTCAGTTTTGCAAATTTTATCTTGTCAATATGGATCTCCTAAATAATCTGAAAAAACAATAAAAACTGCACTTTTCATACTCTCAAAAAATCAACGAATTTTGTTAAAAATTCCATAGTATAGCTCATTATTTTTTTTAAAAATTTCGATTTTTTTTAAATGTGAGTTAGGGGTCAATTCGTGTAGATATCGACATTTAGACAATAAATATGTAATCAGCACCTCTTTATTAATATGAAAAAACAATAAAAACTGCGCTTTTCATACTCTCAAAAAATCAACGAATTTTGTTAAAAATTCCATATTACTATGGAATTTTTAACAAAATTCGTTGATTTTTGCTCATGAATTTTTTCAAAAATTTAGATTTTTTAAAAATGTGAGTTAGGGGTCAATTCGTGTAGATATCGACATTTAGACAATAAATATGTAATCAGCACCTCTTTATTAAACGGAAAAAACAATAAAAACTGCACTTCTCACTCTCAAAAAATCAACGAATTTTGTTAAAAATTCCATACGAACCGATGGCTCAGTGGGTATGGGGACATGCTACGAAACCAACGGTCCCGGGTTCGATTCCCGGCGCAGGC
>JAUJYS010005038.1:0-11375 GCA_033995665.1 Melogona broelemanni
AGCGACCTGAAAATACGGTGTCGAGTGGGGTGCGTAGCGAAACTGACTTACCTAACCAAAAACATAACATGAAATGATTAATCAGGTGAGACTGACTTTCGCTACGCACCCCACTCGACACCGTATATTCAGGTCGCTCATGTCATGAACGTGTAACCTGCTACTTCTACCTACGCATAACACAAAAGCTCCCCCTAGATGGTCACTTCTACGCATGCACAGTGCAGAACCAAATACTATTATGAAGACACCAACCGGAGCTCGAAACGCCAACAAACAAGCCTATACCAGAAGACAACAAGCCTACAACAGATTCAAGGAGACAAAAAATGCTCGCTGACAACCCAAAAACAAAATGTCATGTCCCCCATATCCCGTCTCATCTTGAAAATGGATCTTAGGATCGTATCTTTTGGTTGAAGAACTTTCTGGAATCTTGTAAACGCCCTCCTCTAAATTTTCTCTGTCGCTCTCGTTTAATGGATTGCCCAGCTGAATCGCTCTCCCACCTTGTATCCCTCTAACCCCCTCCCCCCGCATTCCATACAAAAACGATTAACTAGAAAGTATCCCCTTCTCTTTTTCCAATATAGGTGTTCGAATTACACAATAAACAAAAATTGAAACAGCGCCGTCGGATCTCTTAGTTACGCAATTATTCGCTCACATGGAGAAAGAAAACTCGTAGACTCGCGTTTGATGGTTATATCGTAAATCCAATAGGCATAAAATGATAGCTGGTCCCCTTTTCTCATCTAAGCGCGTGCCTAATGAAATTGGGCAATCGTTAAAAGCACTTTGGCATTTTTCTCCGATTCAATAAACCCGTCAATACACTCGCTTGAAATTCGAGTAAATAAATTGAAAGTTTAGGTTAAAAGTTTCGTTGAAAAAAATGTCTGGTTACCACGGATTGATTTATTATATTATACGATAGATAGTGCCCCGATTTCTGTCTCCGAAACTGATATAATCAAAATGTTTCTCAACAACCGTTTACAAATTCGAGTGCATACAACTTTGTAGAAAAATACATGATTAATGTTTATCAAGAACTCTAGCATTTCTTTTAAAAACTCTAGCATATTTTTTTCACTCTTGCATTTTGTTTGTGCCGATTCGATCACTCAGTATTCAATATTTGTGTTGAGATTGTAGCGCCATCTAAATACTAAATAAAATAATTTAGTTTATAAGCTTTCATCTCTATTTATGTATTGCACGTTGAGTCTAGTCAATTCGCTTTATGCCACGTGCAGAATATAAAATTGATAATGCCAACTGTCAAGTTCGGATGTACTTTTTGTGATTTTCCCCAAACTGAAAGTTAAGTTTGTGTATTCTACAAGAATAACAGTTCGGCTAACTAGGTATTTTTAGCTACGAGAGAACAAATGTTAAGGCACGGCCCTAAGGGGACCACCAAATTGCACGATGAATGCATTTATAATGGGGTTGAAGGAAAGAGCGTAGAAACAGTTGCAAGGTAGTAATCGATCTGAATGAAAAATGAGGTTAGGTCTCGTACAATCTCTACACAATCGAATGGGCGCGCTTCGAATATAAATGAAAAAGACTGCGGAGTACAGAACTGCTGAAAAGCTAATCCCTATAGCGAAAACAAAGGAAACGCGGCACAAGAATCTATTCCTAAATAAAGCCTTTTCTTGCAGTATCAAGACCAATATACATGATCCATCATCAAGGGCAAAGCTTTTTGCTTTGAGCAAGTCACCGCGCAAATACTGTACAATACAGTATGTGCCTAGGTGCCCATGCCAATAAATGGCGAAACATGGCGATCACTGCGCCCCATAGCGGCGGAAACTCATAAAGACATTGTAATCGATATATTTTTTAAAATTTAGATGAGATAATTGACTCGCCAAGGCATTATTTAGATTTAGATTTAATAGGGGATAATTGCTGCGCCTTAGCATTATTACAATATGTTGGAATATATGGGATTGTACTTTTTGTTAAAGAGGCTTACCAGACCCCCTCCCCCCTGGAAGCGACCTGGCCATTTGGAATTTGGCCTAGACTAGGCTTCTAACCTAGGTAGGGATCGATTAACGTGTACCAGACAATGTGCAGGCACGGCTCTTACGGCTTTACTTCCATTCCCAAGGAAGGAAGGAGTTTTTCTCGCCCTTGGGAATCTGGGAGGTATTTCGGTCGGGATTGGAAAACGCGATCTCGTGCAAAGTAGGGGAGAACGCTCACCACTACACCACCGAGACCTCCGGTAGTACAGGAATCCAAATAGATACCATTACGAAAGATGATTTTCTATCTCAAGAATTCGAATTCGCCATGGAGTTAGTTGTAAGTATCTGATACATGAAAGAAATTCAAAAATAAAGTTCAAGGACCCCACGATTTCTTTACCTGTTATGCCCACCATGTATACTAAACGTAGGCCTGTTTTTAGAACAGGCAAGGAAGGGGCACTGAACCCCAGCCCCCTTCTCTCTGCCTAAGATAAACATCCCCAAGGTTTCAATAACAAAATAAGGCGCTTGCTACAAATCTATACTACTATTACGACTTTTTTTTTCATTTGTGTGTTTGCTGGGAGCATTTTGTAAATTAATAGAGTGTAGTGCTACGACACGATTGTGGTCACAAGTAATCAGAAAAGTACAACGCATCCACCAACTGAACTACGGCAACTTAACGGTGGAAAATTTCACGAATATATATTCTATTTTCGGAGACGATACAAACAACAGGGTAACAATATTTATACACCGTGAGACGCAAAAATCCATAACCTTTTTATATTTTTAATAACTTTGTCAAAGATCATCCGATTTTTATAAAATTTGGTACAAATGATGATTAGTTAATCAACATTTTGCCTATTTAAATTGGTGCCCAAAATATCCACCGCCAGTTGCAATACTCGTTTTTTTTTTCGTCGGATCCGCCACTTGTTCACAGTTACATTTATAATGCTTTGGTCACTCCAATCCAGCTTTATCCCATTTTTATAGTTCATCAAGGTTGCTTACTTTGGTAGACTTTTTCTCGCATCCTTCTTTAAAGAATTCGTGTATTCTCGTGTTTTCTTATTTTGTGTTTTCTCAAAGAAATTTTATCGGAATGTTATATTTAGTGAACGCCACTTTTAGACGGACGAATTCTCAATCGGGCAGCTATGGTACAACGCCATCTTTCGAGGTCTGACAAATGCACTATGATGAGAAATTCGTGGAGAGATGTTCAAATTGGAAAAGAAGTACATGTACCAAATTTTATAATAATCAAATTACCTATTAAAGAGTTCTTAAAGGTTATAGATATTTGTGCCTCACCCTGTACTTGTCTGTTTCATCGTTTAAGCGCTTCAACAACGGGCTCTCGTCAATAATGCAGAGACGCAATGTCAGTCCAATTATATTTCATCCAACCAGATGCGTGGATTAGGCGCACGCACACTTTGTAGAAATACACATGTAGATGTTCGTCTTACGTATATTGCTAAGAAAACAATTTCAGAAATCCTGGCAACATCACGCGTGAAAAAGAGTGTATGACGGTGGGCATGCTACCCGAATTAATTTTAGAAATAAAATTGTGGGAGTTGCATTGCTAGATCTAGAAATCGGAAATTTAAAGGCATTTTTATGTGGGTAATTCCCCTCACGGAGTGAATGTGACTGCAAAAGAGTCTGTGCCCTTCGTATTTCTTAAACAATATGTGAGGGGCACATTTTCACCACTACCCCATTATCGAATAAACGAGAGCCTGCTAGGGGCATCGAACCCGGGACCACCTGCTCAGCAGTCTCTTGCTATACCCACTCAGCTAGACGAATCGTACAATTTTGTTTTTTTCCATCGAGATATCTCCCAAATATTGAGATAATAAATTGTTTCATATATTATAAAGAAAATATTTTTAAATACAATTGTTATTTCTTCACCGACTGTTACTTCATCAATTTACAGAAAAAAATATAATAAGGAATAAATAACTTGTTCTGATAGATGTAGCTAATAGTTTATTTTACTGTAACACGGAAACAACAACAATAACTCAACACTAGCTGAAGTAATCGATCTCACAAAGTCGAACACTATGTTACAACATTAAAAATGTATATTTCTAACTTGCTAAAAATAAATATATGTTTTTAATAATCATCTGTTCATATCGCAAAAATGTTGTTAATCATTCAATAATCATTCATAAAGTACATAATGTTGCTAAAAATATATCGTATTAATCGTCCATCAAATACTCGTTAAATATAATAAAATCATAGAGTCGTTGAACCGGAACGATGAGAAAGATGAACGAGGTCACCACGCAGGTGAAATGATAAACAATATGTATAACAACAAAACTCCTTATAACCGCTCTAGCCAAATAAAACCCCAAAAAAAGTGCATTTCCCAAACTAAACAAATGAGGAACACAGCGCCGAAAATAAAGACATACAAAAATCCTATTCAAAGGCCCACTATCTATAGCACAGGGCTCGTATGACTTTATATCCAAACCACCACGCAAACACTCAATATCACATAAGAGACAGAGAGAAAAAATCTAAATTTGGCAACACAACCTACCACCAAGATGGGCGTGACGAAACCATTGCTGACCACGTGACCTCCATGATGACGCGCTGATCCACGTGACAGCGGAAACGTGTTGTGAAAATGCGGCGTGTTCCGTCCGCTCTCGGTTCCGCTTCCGGTTCCATTGGTGGTGGTACCACTTCCGGTCGTACCACTTCCGCCACTTCCGCCATTGGTGTAGGGACAACAGTAGCTATCCGGCGAATATATATTGTCACCCAGTCCGTCCGTACCATTACCCATGATACCATTTCCGGTTTTGCCACTTCCGATACAACCATTTCCAGTACAACCATTTCCGGTACAACCACTTCCGGTTTTGCAACTTCCGGTGGTACCATTTCCGGTGGTACCGTTTCCAGTGGAGCCATTTCCGGTTCCACCGCCATTTTTGACCGTTCCATTGGTGGAAGTAGACAAGTGTTGATCACTTCCGCCACGCCCGTTAGCCATCAGACCCGAATTGAATCCATAGTTGAGGTAACTGCCCGGATGTAGGTAGTGCCGATGGTCGCCGTTGGACAGCCGGGTGGCCCGTACAGCGTCCAGCTCCCGCGGCGCCCTCTTCTGGCCATCACCACCACTTCCATTGGTCTTGGGCGCCACCTCGTCATCATCGTCTTCGCCTTCGAAGCCGTCAAGTTCGTCTTCCGTCTGTGTGACGTCGCCGTCGCTGTCGGCCGTCAGACAGCCGTTACGGCCGGTGCGAGGCGCAGTCCAGCGTTGTCCGGTGCTACTGCCGCCTGGCGAGACGGAACCGCCGTTGCAGTAGCGCGGTGGTCGCATTCTGCGGAGGTTGGTACGGAACCAGCGTCGGACCAGGTTGGTCTTGGAACGTTTGGGGCGGCGCTGGGGATCCAGGGGGATGGACGGCAGGGGCGGACGTACGAGGGACGTCGCCTGGGTGGTGGGTGGGTGGACAAGGGTGCTACACTGTGAGTACCAGTGTTGGACCAGTTACAGTTCCTCCGATGAAAAAATGGAACCGGTTTAAGTTATTCTCCGATGAAAAAAGGAACCAGTTTCAGTGACAGTTCCTTCAACGATTAAAAGGAAAATTTGAATCCATTCCTCTGTGCCTGACGGATTAAAAATGTCTTACTGTCGGACTTTAAAATCGCTGATTTTATTTATGTTTAATCAGTTTTTCTCAATTAATTAAAAGGAACCTGGGCGCTCTTAAGATCCTTTTCGAAATGGAACTTGGAACTTTTTCGTTCCGTTAATAAAAAAAATATTTTATAGTTCCTCGTTCCTCCAATGAAAAAAAAATAACCAGTTCCCGTAACAGTTCCTCAAAAATTAAAATGAACTTTTTCCAATTAACTTTTTCTTATTTTTCTAAACAGAACTTCTCCGTTCCGTTCCTACCCGCTGTGACGATGAAAGCGAACAAAGCGTGACTTAGAGGTCCGCGAGCGCTCTCTAGATGCTCTTCTGGCCTGCTGGTGTTTAGCTGCAGTGCTTTTTTTTATTTTTTCCTAGCGAAGAGATTCCAACACAGTCAAGGTTTAAAGATGCACACTAGGTTTTCGGTGTGTTTACAGTCTTGGGCGCGGGGAATTTGTAATTGGCAACACAGGTACACGGTTTCACATTTCTGGGTTGTCTGATTCTATTGGTGTGATGGGGAGCGTGTAGGCTTATATTTAGAATAGATTTTTCGTCAATTAGCCAATATTTATTTATTTGATAATAACTTATACAT
This sequence comes from Melogona broelemanni, assembly GCA_033995665.1. Lineage (NCBI taxonomy): Eukaryota > Metazoa > Arthropoda > Diplopoda > Chordeumatida > Chordeumatidae > Melogona > Melogona broelemanni. The sequence goes on from JAUJYS010005038.1 coordinate 6,299, forward strand.
TAAAATAAAGATTCACGTTCGTTCAGATAATGAACAAGCTAGTTGATTTGAGATTAAAAAGAAAAGTAACTGGTGCAGTGTCAAAGGTTGTTATTATTTGATTCGAAATTCCTAACGTAATTGACTTGGAAATAAAAATATTTCTCAGGGCATCGTAAACAGACAAAAAACACTGTTGTAAAAAAAATACGCTTCTTTTTAAAACTATGGCTAGTTATTGGGACCGCGAATTGCTAGATTTCTAAATATTGACTAGGGGTACTGACATAACGTAAATGTGTCAAGTCAAAAACAAAAACGACACAATTACGTTTTTTGTTCACACAAACTATATATATCACGAAAACAAAATCAATACACCGATTCACTAAGCACGATTTAAAACTTGATTTTTAAGAATTAATCAACTGGATTCTGTTTTGAATAAAACGAAAATGTGATCTCAATCGCGTTGGCGAAGCATACAAGGCAACGGCCTCTGATAACCTGTTGTTATTGCTGTTCCTTTGCTCGACGCTTCGTTCTTTTGTTGGGTGTTTTTAGACGGAAGGTCACGGAATGATCTTCGTCGAGGAATGTTAGGTCGTTCAATCAACCGATAAAGACTTTAGGCCAAAATGTTGAGAAGGTCATTGCGAAATAGGTCAAAACACTTTCTGTAGGTCTAGGTTAGGATAGGTCTGGGTGAATAGCACTGGTTGGAAAACCCGTCACGGAATTAACACTTTTCTGCAGTATTGTCAAGAAAACAGCTAAACTGAGACGTTTTTAGCTAGACACAAAAATGGGTAATGTCTTGATATTTGTTCTGGTGAATTTGCGGTGCAGCATAAGGTCAGGATATTGGTTCAATTTTTATCGTTGATGAAACAGTTGCTTGAATTGCTACATATGGTCGGTTTGTTCCTTGTTTATAAAAACAGCGATGTTTTTTGTTTGTAATTACACGTAAATTTTATGATGCTTGAATTTTATGATTGCAGTTGGTATATTGCCAACGAGTATGTCCAGATGCTTCTAAAGTATTGAATTTTTAAATCTTGGGGTTTGTCCATAGAAAAAGGCCAAGTTTGTTCACTTATGTGAAAGTCTTACAGAAGAAAACGCGAAGAGGTGTTGATATGAACTGCGCACTTTCTCAGACGAAATTTGGATCTTAGTTATCGTTGTTCGAATATACGGATGAAGCACTTGTAAACAAACGTCGATGTTGTGGAAACACCTTTGATTCACATTTTTGGGCGAAATCAATCAATCTGACTTGAAGGATTTTGTTGTATTCACATGGTGCCTGACCCGTGGAAACAAATACGACCAAAAAACGAGTTCTTTTTTCTTAAAAAAAATTAAACTCGTTGACGGGAGAAATGAGAACGATGCCAAGCCGATAAATCGACACACAAACACGGCATGAATCGGTCAGTCCCGATTGGCCTTCTCATAGTAAACACGAGACAAAAATAGAACAATGGAGTTGACGGTCAATTTGAGAAGTGAGAGAAAATTACGGGCGATAGGCGGATCGAGCAAGCGGCGTTTCGACGTCGAATTCGCCGCCCGAAACAACGTCAAATTCGCGGGGTTGGCAGAGCGCGGTGGAAGGGATAAAGCCAATAATAATACGAGATTTTCGGAAGCAACTTGATGGTTGTAGCCTGTGTATGTGTATGCGAAGAGAAGAGTTTTGAAACGAGAACGATCCATGAAAAGAGGGAGCGCTCTGTGCTAGCAGGCTTTGATACTGAGCGGTTATGGAGCGCGATGCCGTTGTCATGGTTACTGGGTGGCTGCGTCTGATGCTGCGTCGATAAAGGGTGTTGGGGCTTGTGTGTTTGCACTCAGTTTCGGACGCGCCCTTGAAAATCGATCCCGATAAATAAGGGAGAAGATTCGGCGAATTGTGCTTCGGTTCAGATGGGGTGGGAAAGTATCGGGTCACCAAAGGTGGCAAAACTGAATTTTTAAAGTTTAACAACGAAGAATCGAAGTCAATGATTGTTCATTTTCCTTTTCAGTGGGGAAATTCCCCTAACTGTAGTGAATATCACTACAAGAGATTCTGTACCCTTCGTGTTGCTTATGCAATTTGCGAAGGACACATTTGCACCACTACCCCCAAGATAACGAATAAACGAGAGCCTGCGCCGGGAATCGAAGCCGGGACCACCCGCTCAGCAGTCTTTTGCTATATTCACTGAGCTAGACGGATCGCACCGACCATTGGGCGCACCAACTGACAGTTACTAGATTGGAAAATTATAGGATGTATCGGTGGTGTAGGAGTAAGCGATCTCGCCTACCATGCCCGTGATCACCCTTCGAATTTCCAGCCGAGACCACCCGAATTTCTAAGGCAGACAAAAATTCGTACCTTACTTGTAAAATGAAGTAAAGCCGTGAAAAGCGTGCCTGTACGTTATCAGGCACACGTTAAAGATCCCTAAAATCCCTACCTAGGTTATAAAAAGCCTAGACTAGGCAAAAAAATTCCAAATGACCATGTCGCCCCCATGTCGCCTCCTTAACAAATATTACAATCCCATATATTCCCACATCTTGTCATAATATGCTACGGCGTGGCCCATATAAACCAAAAATAAATATGCATCCTACATATTCCCACTGCGTACGATGTATATACAATTTTTGAGTTGAGATTGATGTGGTCTCAGAGGAGTGTTTAGGTATGAGAATCAGTCGCAAAATGTACATGTTAAACACAAATACACGAACCGAGGTTGGACAAAATAATGGAAACACTACTATTGAATTTTCTCTCTCTTGTGGCCACACGCTTACAAATGGAAGTGTTTCCATTATTTTATCCAACCCCTGTTTGCAAGACACGACTGTTGCTATGGCTCTGAAACGCACGTGGGTTTTCATTCATACATATATCCTCGCCTCCCGCCAGCAGTTTAGCATCATCATTCCGTCTCTATAGTCAGTAACCATGGTAACCAGTAGAAGCACACGGCGCGGAAGTATAGGGGTCGGACCAAGGTCGACATGGCTTCGGATTCCGAGTTTTTGGGTTGTGGGTCGATTTCGTTCACGCCCGAATCATCAATCAATGTTTCTGCCTCCTCCGAAATATATCCCTTACCGTCTCAGGGGGTGGGGGAGGGGAGTGGGGGTATTTGCATCCTAACGAAATTAAAACTGGGATATCAAGAGTGATTTTCGTTAAATCGATTGTGGTGATTGGCGAGCGTGGTGTTTCGCATTTTTGTCGGTAGGGGGCTCGCTATTAACAGGGCTGTTCGATATGGAACGAAAACGAAAAATTTCCGTTCATCGGAACTGGTTTCTTTTTTGACAAAATAAGGAACCCCTTGGTTCCTGCTAATTTTTGAAGAACGGGAAATGGTTGTTTTTTTTAGGAATTGGAACGGGAACTGGAACTGGTTCCTTTTCAAAAGGAACAAATCCAATACTGTCCTCGAGTTTGGGAAAATGTCATCAGCTTTTGCTCTACCCTTCCCACTTAGGTATAGGCGTAACGCTCGCGTGATTTTTAAATATTTCATTTCTCCTTTTCACGTTCACATCAACAAATGAAAATATTTTTTTAAACCCCAAAAAAAATCCCAACAATTTTATTAGTACATGGGTTTTTATCCCGTCAGATATGAAAGAGAACGAAATAATATTTAGCTAGTCAAATAATAACAGATGTAATATTTAATATTCATAATTATTGATTTTATTTTAAATGTTGATTTTATTAATCATTATCACTAAAATGCTTTAACAAAGATTATAAATGATAACTGGTGTAAAATTTAATATTTAAGATATTAATTAATAAAATGTTGTCCGCACAGTACAAGCTACGATCGCTCCAGTACTCGAAAAATAATAACAAACCCATTCCAAACGTTTCTTCCTTGTTTAAGGAACCTAGACGTTCCGCAGTTCCTCAGATCAAGAACCGGTTCCTAGAAACGGAACTTTTCCGTTCCGTTCCTACCCAATACCGCACTAGACATACTCACAATAACAGTGAACACGTAGAAATGTCCTTTGAATTACCCTTTATAATATCCAAATATAAGTCGCGGCAATGCACAGAATCTCATGTTTTGTTTCAACCGTTCACAACTACTCATCAGAAATCCCCGTAGCCCACTAGTGGCGCCTCTGTCGCTCACGTCGCCCTGGCAACGAACGGCCGACATAGATTATTTTAATGTCTCCATTAGCCCCGAGGCATGGGTATTTTTATAGACGGTTAATTTGAATTTTTGCGGAAACAAAACGTTATGGATTCCGAACTCTCACCCAACGTTGGTCTATCGGTATATCGCGGCATTGTGCGAGGCGCCAACTAGCGGCCAGAATAAGAAAACGCGAAACTGGAAATAACTCACAGTGTGGAAGGAGTAACGTCCGAAAATGGGACGTTACTTTCATTTTTCAGTAACTTTGTGACGGTTTAGTTACTTTTTTCAGAGAGGTTATTTGTAACGGTTTAGTTACTTTTTTTTAATAGCGGTACAACGTTTTGTTTCGGTACTTTTTTTCTCACGACGTACTTTTTTTGGTCACAGCTACATTTTTTTATAACTTCGGAAAAACATGTCCCGCCTATGCTTCGTATGCAGAAGAACACAAGCTTTTTGTACAAATGTTTTGCGCAAGTTGTCATATCATTATTTTTGTAAAGTGTTGAAAGCTGCTGTGTATTTAAGTAACAAGCTGCTGTGTTCTCGAGCAAACCTCTCACAACGCGCGCGCCTGTGCGAGTGTGCTGTAGGTGAAAGTACTATCGTTATTTTTATTTTTGAGAAACCTTGTAACGGGTTAGTAACTTTAATTTTTTAAGTAACGGTAGCTGTAACATCTTATTCTTGTTAATAGTAACGAGGATCGTCTCAGTAACTTAATCAACTCTGCTCCCCAACACGGGCTATGGAGATCCTTAGAAGGAAGACGTACGTACCGATGGCTCAGTGGGTATGGCAACATCCTACGAAGCCGACGGTCCCGGGTTTGATTCCTGGCTCAGGCTTTCATTTATTCGTTAGCCTGGGGTACTAGCGTTACCCCTGAGCTTCCATTAGGGAGTCCAGAG
>JAUJYS010005039.1:0-11373 GCA_033995665.1 Melogona broelemanni
CTGCCGGGAATCGAACCCGGGACCACCCGCTTAGTAGTCTATGACTATAGCCACTGTACCACGGGGGCCGCACAAATGTTAAAGCTCTTACACGTTACACGTATAAAATAGGTAAGTGGACAATTGATGAAGTATGATTTTGAAATTGAGCCCCACATTCAAAGACATTAATTACAATTTTCAAACAAAATTTTAATTTTCTCTTTAATGTAAACGTAGTGTTGATATTATCGTATTTACAGGATGGCCACAAAAAAAGGATACCACAATTTTTTTTGCTACAAATTGAACAAATGTTAACAGAATGCTTTGATATTTTGTAGAAATATCCCTAAACTAATTATGAACAAATTTATAATTTCAGTTTTTTGTAAAGTGTTTTAATGTTTTTATAAAAAAACAAACGCGGCAGTGCACGCGCTGCTGAGCGAATTTCGCGTCTTTTGATGGCTATTGTGGCGATTTGGTGCTGGCTTCTTAAAACAATTGAAATTAAAAACAAATTTTTATTTACGCTTGCACAAATGACTTTGAAATACCAGATTGTCCCACAATATTTTCCTGACTTTTGTAATTTTAAGGTCATTATCCTAGTTCAAAACCAACTGTCAACTCTTCATTTGCGGATCTTTCTTGATCTCCCGCTTTCCGCACGACTCTTATCGTGTCTGAATCAATTCACGGTTATTATTTCTCAAGAAAGTTTTCTAAACATCGTGTAGAAGAGTATTTTTTTTTTTTTTGGTTTCCGTAAAAATATATCGCGGTTCGGTCGCCTAAGGGGGGAGAGATGGCTTCGAATAGGCGAGAGGCGGCCCAACAGCATCGTCAACACTGTATGCGCGATTGTATGTATGTATTTCATTATATTATATTTGTAATCCGCAAACATCCATGTGCTATTTCAGTAAAATTCTGTCACTGTAATAGTATTATTTGTTTTCTCGATCTCGTTAATTTGTTTTTGGAGTTATTTTCATCGATAACCCCCTTCCACTAATTATTGAATCATCGCGAATTGTTGCCGTTTTCTCATCCTCATGGTCAAGGATACAACTTGTGTTTAGTTAATTATTGGGGTTCCATTTTTTTGTTGTAGTCGTCTAATTGTTTATAGTGATTGGGTCAAGGATAATACATTACAACAATAGCAACAGCAATTACAGCAAAAATTACAGCAAATGACACTCAAAAAATTACAGCAAGGGTTACCTTTTCAATTTTGTTAACAAGGATTCTTGCAACCCTATCATTTTCCAGTCAATATTTTTCCTAAACTTTAAAAGCTTTTCATTTTTGACGTATTTCTAGTTGACGTTTTAGATGCGCCACGTGTTGCTGAACGATTTACGCAAAAACTAAATCACAATCAAACACATTGTGGGGTGGGGTGGATGGTAGAAATGAATTACAAGCGCACCCACCCAACACCTAGGTATGAGGGTCATTTGGTCTCTCTCCAGTCACCTATTACACCTATAGGAAATATTCCGGATGTATGGTTAGCCCTCGTCCACAATGGGAAGGCGTGCACTCGATTCTCTCATATGCTCATAAAAAGTGACTTGGTACTCGCACGACGTAGGAATGATGACAACACCCGAAAACAAACTCTCGGCGCCGGATTGAATGTCCATAGACCACTACAGGGTGCTATTGTCCACATTTATATTCATACGGCAAATTTATATTAATTCGTAATGTGATGGAATATACCATCACATCACAGCCATGTTTCTTTCACAGTTTTTTAAATAATTAATTTGTAGTACGATAAAACAGTTTTGATCCAAAAAGTCAAACTTGAAATGTTGCTAACTTTTGAATCGGGAGTCTACTACCACAAGTAATCCCCACACCTCGCATGTCTATCATTAAATTGTACAACTCTATGTATTCTCACTTATTGTCATAATGCTCCATCTAAATCTAAATCTAAAATACATATTTCGTGAGCAGTCAAGAGGGGTCTATGACCGTTAAAGCAGCAGTTAGGTCCGCCCCTTGACACAGGGCGCACCTCGGTCGACTTTCGGTGACATCACCTCTGTCGGTCATAATTCGTTGCCTAGGTTTGGAGCACTTTTACGATGAACCTGCGTCCCACCTCCATAGAATGCAACGAATGGAATTTCCTAATAACATGAGGATTGCGTTCAAATAAAGTTTCATAAACATGGAAAATGTTCTTTAAATTTGATCTGTAAAAAAAAAATATGTTTATGCACATTTGAAACGCTAAATTGGAGAAACTTCGAACTGAATCTTAAAATTGGGCACTGAATGTTCGTAAAAAATCTAAAATAAATCAACCATATATCACATCCAAAGTGGCCTGCGCTGAGCTAATGCATTTTCCTCTATAGCTCATGTCGCACGACAGTCAGAATATTACAGCGCATATACAGCTGAGAGAGACTGGCATGTCTGATAGAGCCAGGGAGAATACTAGCGCCCCCTCTCGGGAGGAGGAGAAGCAACAGTATTTTGGTTTAATATTAAACACTATCGGCATACGAGTTCCCGGTTCTTGTTCACCTAAGTTCACCCAATGACTAATATTTGACAGACTTAATCGAATTAATTTTAGCCATAGTTTTTTTTTAAACTGACATAAAAATAAAAACTCGTATGTCGAGGATGTATAAAGCTTAAGATGGAGTCCTACCGTATATTTTCTACAGTATCATTGGCTTGATGACATTTCCGAACAAACAACACAATGCAAAATTTAAATACAATATAAAACAACGAAAAAGGACAAAAAGGGGAACAGGATAAATAAGATTTTCTCCTCAAATGATACACTTTTAAATTGAGAAACAAGGGGTTATTAATCTCTTGGTAACATGAGCCTTGACTCGCTCTGCATTTTATTTATACAGTTTGACATGTAAAATTTTGAACTGAACCGAAAAAAATTAATATTTGAACTTCAACTCCTTCATTTGTTGTAACTGAAGTTGTTCTCTGGCGTAAGGCCGGTTCAACCGTGACGCGGCGCTATCACGCAAGCCCCACCGCCAAGATGGCGTCGTGACGGGGGCCCAGGCCGCCCAGCAGCACTCCGCCGTCCAAGGCTGTGTCGCAGTAGTAGCAGCAGCCAGCAGCCTAATCTGCTGGGCAGGAGGGGGAAGGGATGGAGGGGAAGGGGGGGGGGTAGACGAGATGACACGAGATACTGACTGCCACGCGCGGATATACCGAGGTTGCGTTGGAACGAGCTCGAGAGGCGCGCGCGGGCATGGAAAATGCCAATCATAAAAAAAACGAATTAAAAAATGGCGCCCGACATTTTTATACTCATTGATATATAAATACGGAAATAGTAGAAGAGCGGGCGAGAGAGCTAAGAAAGGGGGTGAAGGGTGGGTAGAGGAGGGGGTGGGGGATAAAACGGCGCCCCTAGTGGAGTGCCTCCCCGTTGGTGGCGCCAACGATTAGTAGTGGAGATAAGATCGTCTGCGCGTGTTTTCTCTCGGTCGCTCTCTCGCTCGGTCTATCCGTGGTGGTTTTGGTTCTGCGCAACTGTTTAAGGCGCATCCCTCCTTTCTCCCCGTCTCGAAGGACGCCAGGCGCCAGCGTTGTCATGGTTACGCGCGAGGCACGCGTTGGGGATGGTAGCTGTATGCCGCCGCCGCCGCGGTTCCGGATACCCCACTCTCCACCCCACCACCACCCCCTTCTATTCCCCACAACAAGCCAGGCGCCGCCAATATCTTAAAAAAATATCGGCTAGCGAATGTATTAGGAAATCGGTTAGCGTTAGTTTTTTTAGTCTCAGAAAGTGTTCGAAATACGCGAGGAACTCTGACGTGGCCAAGTTTGAGAGACAGGTGGCATAGAGATTCAATATTAATAATAAATAATAATTTGGCAGTGCTGTCATCGTCATGTACGTACGTATTTCCGTGATCGCAGGTTCAATTTTTGGCCAATACCTCTGAAATATTTTGGGACGACAGAAATTCGCGCGCGCCTTCCTTCGTGTACGATGTCGGATACACAAGTAATGTCCTGACGCCTGAACCATGTTAGGTGTACGTTAAAGATCACTAGTTAGATATGAAGCTTTTGAAAACCCCATTAACAATATTGCAAACTGAGAAAAAAAATACGGCACTGAAAGAACTGAGAACAAAGGGTAAGCTGCACTTCAAAAACAGAAGACATTTTATTTTTCACAAGAGGTGCACTACCGAAGATGGGCACTTGATATGTGGTATTGATGATCGACTTTAAAATTTAAATAAAGCGAAGAACAATGGTTAGAAGGATCTTCGTTGGACACAATAAAGCAAATGAGCATCAAGTAGTAATGGCTTAAGCAATAAAGTAAACGGGGGAATGAATGGCGGTGAAAATGAAATGATTTTGCCGCGAAGAAAAAAGTTGACTCGATTTTTACTGCGACTCCCTATTTTCTGGGACTAGAGAGAGGGGGAAGGGGGGAGGAGGAACAACACCTGCACGTGCTCGGGGATGCAATTTGTGGATCAACCTGGATCGTTGTTGGTCGGAAGAATGGTCAAATACAAGAATTTCGAACACCTTTTTGCGGGTCGCTCACTCCCTATTTCCCCAGGCCTTCCAAAAACCCACAAAGACGACAGCGCAAGTTTCCGTCGTATAGCTGAAGAGGTTAAAGTCATAGCGGTGTAAGTTACTTTATCTAATTTTTTTTTAGCTCGGTGTAAAAATTAAATCTTTGCACGTCAAACTTTCGACAAAAAATGTGAACCGAATCAAACATTTCAAATACCTCTGACAGATAGAAACAAAATTTTTTAAAACTTCCGTCATTCATGATAACAATTATAATTTTAGTTATTATTAATAATTTTTAACATAAAAAATAATAATTTTTTTACTAATACTTCTATTAATACGTGAATTTGTGTTTCTTCATAAAATTTGAATTTTTAAAAATTATATTGCTTGCTCGGGAGCCAAAAGGTTTGGGAAACAATGGGCTAGAAAAATTGACGGAAGGACTCCATTTTAAGCTTTATAATACATCCGCGGCATATGAGTTTTAATTTCATGTCAAATATAGATTATTGCGCTAGGAAAAATTAAGCTTTTTCCGCAAATCATACACTTTCTATAACGCCTAAATGTCTGTGGAGAAATTTTAATAAAACCTTACATTACTCAAGCGTACGACTTGCACCACTCTGGCTTTAATCATTTCGTATAGTCACACCATGTCGCTGCCCCGTCTAATTGCTAGTTTAACTTGTCCAGCAGAGTTAATCCTGGCGGAATTCGGGAGAGGAGAAGTGTGGATGACAGTCAAAGGGGGTGGGGGGGGTATACGATGGCGCGGAGGTGTAAAGCTTTCTTATTACTGTGCCGGCGTCTTGACTCATCTTAAAACAAGTGAGTGACTGCGGTAGGCGAGTAGTGAGAACTACGGTAGATGCTGCTGTTGGTTGGGAGAGTGGGGTAGAGGAAGAGGAGGTTAAAGATAAAGGTAGTGGGAGGAGCAGACAGACACAAATTTGCAGGTGCGAAATTGATGTCGCTCGGAAGGGATACGCGCGATGTGAGGTGGTGGGGAGTGAAGCACATGAATACAAAGGTGCTAAAGCACGCCGAGTTGAATGTAAAACAAACTATAGATGATTGATTTGGCTTTTCATGTTGTTCGACTAAAGATATTTATTTACCCTCCGACATCATTCATGAAAATTTGAAGCAACGAAAAATGAAAATTTTGATCTTACTTTGTGGTCCTAGTAACGTTTTCTGGAATACAAGATACAAACGTAAGAAATAAATCAACTTCGCAAATACATGTTCACAGATATTTATACAGAATGAAAGTCTTAATTAATTTAATAAAAACTTGAATAATTAAAAAACTTATATTATTTACGGTCATATTCTAAAATTGATGTTCTCGTTGTATGTTGCTAAAAAATTCTCCCAAGGGGATTGAAATTCATTTCGTTTTCGTGTGTCCCAATGAAAAAGTAAACCATGAAGTGCATGCAGTCCCTCTCGAAGTAGCGGGACAACTGACAAGGCTGGTTTACGGACCGGTCAATTGCGCGCACCTGCGTGATCCAAAAACGCCACCGCGTTCCCCGAAACGGCTAAGTGGGAGACTGGTGGAATCATAGGGGGTGCCCCTAAAGGTGTATTCCACCCAGGGCGAAACAGGTGCACCATTCATGTTTGAGGCCGTCCTCCAAATCCACCGAATTCATAGGGCTCCCCCTCACGCCAAATTCGTGGGAGCCCCTAGGAACCCTTCCCCTTACACGATAAATAAGGGACATGGTAAGCGATTCGTGCTAGCAAATTACGTCCCACAGGAGCTTGAACGCGAAAGCATCTTAATTATGCCGACTCCATAAACAGTCCAACTCTTATTTATTCCTGATCGCTGGAAAAATTCTCCTCAGTGAGCGAAGAAACACTGCAAGAGAATGTATACCCTTCGTGTTGCTTTGGCAATATGTGAAGGGTACATTTTTCACCAGTAGCCTAGGATCGAATAAACGAGAGCCTGCACCGGGAAACGAACGCGGGACCGAACGCGCCGCAGTCTGTTGCAATACCGATTGTAGCTCAGATTTGTACGTATTAAAACTATATTAAATTCATCATGGTACTTAATAAAATTATAACTAATAAATAACCCGACCTTGACCTAAAAATCAGAACAGAAAAGCAACGGTGTCCAACTCTGAAAGAAATGAAAATAAATAAAAGACGCCCCGTCGCAGCGACGGTCGCTGTATGGCTATTGCGACCGCGCCTTTGAACGCCTTTGTACAGAACGGTTAGCAGTGCTGCTGGATGCCGGCGGCGGCGGTCGGCCCCGGGTGGGAGGGAGGGGGCAGACGAGCGAGAAATCTCGCTTCCGTTTCAATAAGTCAGATTTGAGATGCTCGTGGAGATCGCCTTACGCCGTTAAGACAGGAGTCTGGCGGCACCCCAGTAGTAGAAGAAAGCTTAAGTACGTAAGCGTGCATATGTTCGCGTATACAACACATACACACTGTAACGTCCTACATTTGACGGCCAAAAATAAATGGTTATCGGAAGCGGGCCAGATCTTATCGTGGGTCAGATTAACGGATAGAGGATCTAGAGGATAGAGACCGAAGCCTACTCTCGCCAGGGCTACACCAAACAGGCGTCTCGTCAACCATGCAGTTTTGGCGCCAAATAATATTTCGCATCTCTACAACGGCCAATACGAGTGGCGTGTTATAGGGTTGCCCCACTTTGCGGGGATGTTGGTGGCGAAGCCAAAACAGGAAGTGTTGCCGAAAAATGGAAGAAAACTAAATGCAAACAAGTCTAGCGTATTACGACATCTTAACTAGGGCTCGTTCCAAGTTCTTGAATATATATTTTTTTTTAAAACATCCTCTTTTCCATATGGATAGCATGCAGGCTTCTCTCATCTTCAATTTTTTTTTGCTGAAGTTAAGTTCAGCCAGCCACAGCAAAGGGGAAGACCAAAAATGCTTAAACATAATCTATTTTGCCAATACGTAAAATAATATTTGCTTATTTTTCAACCTAGGTTAGACAATATTTTTTATAATACTACTCGTATTTCTATTCAATATACACAGGATGGGCAAAAAAAATGCACCCTAAATTCATCTTAATAGATCTTCGCGAAAAGTTTTCTTGAAACTTGGCATTGGTGTTGATCAACTCCTTATTTTCAATTTTTTCGCGCAAAAATGCCACAGAAAATTTTTCTATTCATAGGGGGCGCTACATTACGTCGTAAACATTGGAATCCAGTTTGACATCGTGCGTCGTTCCCTTTGTTTCGAAATTGCATTCAGTGAGACGACCGAATTGCGATTTTTTTTTACGAAAATAAAAGATTTTTAAAAACAGTTTCTTAAGAAATAACAACCTTTAATTGATTCAGACACGGTGAAAGTCGTGCGGAAATCGGGAGACCAAGAAGGACCCGCAAATGAAGAAAACATGGCTAAAGTTGACAGTTGAACCAGGATAAGTGACCTTAAAATTGCAAAAGTCGTGGATATATTTTGCGAATGTCTGGTATTTCGAATTCAATTGTGCAAGCGTAAATAAAAATTAGCTTTAAATATGAATTGCTTTAATAAGTTGGCGTACAATCTTTGCAATAGCCGTCAATAGACGCGAAATTTGCTCAGAAGCGTTTGTTTCCGCATTTGTTTTTATGAAAAAAATAGGATACCTTGAACAAAAAACTGAAAGGATAAATTTGTTTGTAATTAGTTTATGAATGTTTTTACAAACTTTCAAAGCATTTGCTTTGAAACACAACAAGCTTTGCCACAAACTAGTGTAAAAGGAGATTCACAGTTCAATTTTGTTCAGAATTTTGACGCCATTCATGACGATAGGGAGCCCACTTTTGCAGTTAGTTCGCAGTTTCCCTGGGCGCGAGTTGGCTGGAACCAGAACTGACCTAATTTGATTTCAAATTAATGACAACTTGGCAACTTCTTTTGTTGGGTGCCCAGTCGGGTATTTTTTTGGTAGGGGGCCCGGCCAGATTTCTCCGCCCATCCGCCTGGGCAAGTCCGCCCCTGACTATAATTGCCATTATAACTATAACTAATAACTATAACTAATATAGACATTTATATTGAAAACATATCACTGCAAAGGCTATTTATTTAAGTATTTCAAATAGTTGAATCTTGAGTTGATATCGTGGTGTACCCCAACAAGTATTATTGGCTTTGCGACAATTACGTTATTTTCATTTCATGTTAGTCGCAATTTTTAGTAGCATTGTCCGTCTTTAGCAATAATACAGTTATACAGGCAATGACCGGGTGTCATCTTTGACGCTAGTCATAAAATAAATTTAAACAAAATGATCCCGAAATTATATAGAAATTGAAAATGTCAACCCGCACAGCACCGTTTTAGGCACACGCATACAAATCGACAGATTGATGCTGAGAGCAACCCGGGAAACATTTTTCGGTAGCGCAAGAAGTATTTTCTTTCATTTTCCCCGCTAAAACCTAAACCACTGAAAGCTCCAAGCTTACTATGGCGCTTTATGAAATGGCCTATTCTGCACTAGCTAGAAACGGAGCCCATTTATGTCCACCGCATGGCCTTCACTTCGCTAGCGACGGCTTTAATTCCCCTTGTCAAATTGTTATTGATCTAGGAGTCTCGCTATCGGACCTTTTAAATTCTTGAACACTTAATTATTCAAGGAAATTTTAAAATAGATTCAAAATAAAAAATAAAAATTCGAAATTTTAGACAAATTTTAATTTTTGTAAAAGTTGAAATTGCGATTTTAGTCGTACGCAAATTAACCATCGATTGAGTTTAGGAGTGATTGAACACGTTGGACGTAACAAACAAACCTTTCAATAGCTCTTCACGCCTTTTGATTGAACACGTTGGACATAACAAACAAACCTTTCAATAGCTCTTCACGCCTATAACATCATTTACAGGATCATTTTTTAAAAATTTATTTTAAATATATCTTGAGATTTTGGCATTTCATTGGAGTGATAGGTCGGGCTCACGGTCTCGGTGATTGGTTCGATTTTGGATAAATTTACTGGTCGTACCTATTGCACACCGAGAAACGCGGATCGGTTAATTTCGGAATGTGATCAAATTGTGAGTAGTCTTGGTAGGGAGAGTTTGAATTTCAAATTGCGCGTTGTTCAACCGCATTGGCGCGCAATAGACGCAAAAACTTGTGATTGATGAAAAAAGTTTGGCGCATGGAGATAAGGCATTCACTGAGTAATAGGCAAGCGAAGCAACACGCAACAAAAAAAAAAAAAAAAATATGTGCCAAAAATAATTAAGCCGCAATTTTTTTTCCTAACTCATTTCGAGCCTTTCATAGAAAGGGATCGCACGCACTGTTCGTGCACCAAACCATGGGACAATTCTCGACCCAATCAAAATATGCAAATGTGATGGTGAATATGTGTGTGTGTGGTACAGGGGCGGTGGTGATGAGGACTACATATTCGGGGAATTATTATGGGTATTTATGGCTTGTGTCACTACCGCCATGCAATGGGTGATATGGAAGAGTGGGGTGGGGGTTTTTGTCTCCCCCCATATATGTTGTAATACTATCACGTACATGACTGACTTATCAAAATTGATGATACAGTTTTTGTTAAATTTTCAAAATGGTTTCCACTCCCCTCTTTCCATCCCTATTTCAGGGTCTAGCGAGAGTTTTCGACGTTGCTCAGGTTCAAGTTAAGATGCGGCACAAATGCACAAAATCTTAGATACAATATTGTTCACCGTATTATTATTTATATTCCGCAAAAAACATATATTAATAGTTTTGGTTAACATGGGCGTTGCCATTGCCATATTTTTTATGCATTAGGGCCAATTGGTGGCGAAGAAAAGAAACTCTACGTGCAATGTTCTGTTAGCCACGACCAGTGGTCACATATTCCCAACGCGTGACGTATCACAGAAGAGCACGTGCTACCACAAACCATAATGGAGGCGCCTATGAACCAAAATGACCGTATTTACGACATTTTTGGCGTTCGCATTTTCATTTCACGAGCAGGTCATTTCAAAGATACTGTACCTTAAAACAATATTTCTAGTTCAATTGCGTGGCATCCACTACATGTATGCGATAAAAACAAAAAAAAATATATTAAACGGTCTTTTCCCCTACCCTTTACCAAAAAACTATTTTTACAGCTATTGCATGCAATTTTCCGATGCAGTTTTTGATGCAGTTTTCGAAAAAGGCCTAACCTCGCATGGTCAAACGTGCATGCAATTCGTGGCGGGTGGGAGAAAGGGGAATCGTTTTTTGAATGGCTACACAACATTCGCAAATTTCATATATTGCGTGCAATGACCCGTTTTCCATCACACACGTATATACACTACTCCGCTAGAATAAGTGTATACAATGTCTAGACTTGCATGCCATGGGCCTGCACACTATTGCCATCTAGTGAGAAGGGTGGCAAACGCGTTGCGCGGCTACGGTGTAATGCAGTGTTCCCCAAACCTTTTGGCCCACGGAGAGCTTTTTAGAACCGGAGCACCCCTTGGTCATACCCGTTTCACATATCTTACAAGTTAATGGTGTTAATACTAAAAAATTCTGACCAAAAACAAAATTTTCACTGACTATGCATTGAAAGAAATTAAAGCGGGCACAGCGCTGCGATTCAGAAGAAATTAAAGCGCGTGCAACAATGCAAAAATGTAACATCCAAAGGGGCTAATGTCCAATTTACCCTAACGAGAGACCAAAAAATACGGTATCGAGTGGGGCGCGTAACGAAAGTCAGTCTCACCTGATTAGTCACTTCATGTTATGTTTTTGGTTAGGTAAGTCAGTTTCGCTACGCACCCCAC
>JAUJYS010005040.1:0-11372 GCA_033995665.1 Melogona broelemanni
GGGGGGGGTCGCCATTAAAAACTCGATGTGGGCGTGGGGTGGGGGAGTCGGGCTACTGAAAATGGGGGTTAAACCCTCCTGACCCCTCGCAAATCGAACCCTGCCAATAGCTCAAACTTGCAATGAATTAATTGCTAACAAAGGATGAAAAAAAACCAAATCAACTTATTTCCTCCATATAACCTGCAATATCGAGAGGATTTGTTCCTGACATCACAAGTAATATTACCCGGCTCTGAAGCCTGTCCGCATACATAAAAGTCGGCGCATCCCCCACCAATAAAACTGTTAACTCGATTTCTATATACATGGCCAATATAAAATGGCAACAACCAGTAATTCACACGAGAAACAACACACGTGAAGGCCATGCAACGTCCGGCGATGAGATGCGGATGGATGATTCAACGGCCAAACTGACATGGCTAGCACATTAAGATCGGATGTAATAGAGAAAAAAACATGCCATATTTTTACCAGAAGGCCGACTGATTTCGTAGGCCATTTTTTTCTAAAGGAAACAATTTACTCACACATCAACAATGCTGAAATAAAAAAATTACATGGGAAATATCTAATATCAGCATTTAAACCAGAAAAAAAGTATACTGATCCAGAAATAAATTACTAAAAAATTCAAATGAATGTAATGATATGTTTGTGTATCTTATCGCTCGAACATTTTCTATTTAAAATTCAATATGGAAATACAAGTTATACCAAAAATAGATAATAAGTTTAACAAACATTCCCGGCAACCAATAAAACAAAATTAAAAAAATTGGCAAATTTATTCGTGAACAAATCGATTATAAACACAAATCTATCATGAATGACCACAAGCATACATGTGTATGCCTTAACATCATCTGTAAAGCAATCAAGATACAGCAGCAAAACTTCGTTCGCAGAACTTAATTCGCTTCAAGAAAGTACAATTTTACCAATTGATAAAAACATCATATTTTCTTTTATCTCGCCGAAAAAAGAAATATCGTTTTAATTTGCTGTAATTAACAAGACAAATTCAAAATTGATAATTGATTTTTTTAACAGTTGAAATTACAAACACATCAATAAACCCAGGACAGACTGGGGTTGGCGAGACTACTAGCACAAAGCATAAAAAATAGAATATATTGTTATGTTAAGGACCATGCCTGTGGTCATTCGTGGCAGATGTGTACAATTTCCGAGTTGAAATTACAGTTTGGTTTAAATTTTGGAAGACCACATCATTGACCATGAAGCCACACAGCGGCTGGCTTTCTCGCCAGGCAAAAAAGAATAAAAATCCAGTTGCAGTTCAAACGCGATGACGTCATGTCTTGGCCTAACCTCATCCACCTTCCCCTCCCCACCCCTCGTTCTTTCCTGTCGGGGCTAATGGCATCCTCGCCCCGCCAGGTACCTCTCCAAAACGCATCCTACTTGCACGTATTCAACCTTCAACCTTCTTCCGAGAGCCATTGTGTTGGCCTCCCCGCTCCCCTCTCCCCTCTATGCCCCATGTCCACCTCTCTTGCAACACAGGTAGACTTGGGATTAAATCGTCCACCAATCAAAAGCCAGAGTCGACAGCTGACACGGGAGATGGTGGTGGCGGGCAAACGGTTACCAAAGGGGGAGAATCACTTGGTTGCCAGGGTAGATCCACAATCCACCGCAAGCACAATTTCACTAAATTAGAAGTCAGGGGGCGCGCAGAGATGAACGTGGATGAAAAGACCAAATAAACAATTAAAATAAATAAATATTTCAATCTATTCAATATTTTTATAAAATATTTTTTAAAACTTTCAATAGTTTATTTGTTCTTCACACCTTTTAGTGAGAATGTTCACCTTGCTTTGATTGCGCAGTATTATTTTTTCCACAAGTATGCTCTTTTAAATGTTTTTTGCTTTGATACTTCCGTCTTAATGAAACAAAGTGACCAGCCTCTCCAATATTTCGTGAAGAACAAAATGTACTAAGGACTCAAAACTGAAAAGTGAGGGGAAAGAAAGTTCGTATATCTATCAAGAGATTCAGAGGGTTGCTGAGGTTCACTGTGTTGATAATAAATTTGGGTGGCCAGCCCCTCAATGCAGAAGCAGACCGGATAAAAACGCGGTGGGGCGGGTGGAGAAAAAGCGGCTTTCGCTGAGTGGGGGTCAAAGCCAGTCGCACAGGCAACACCTGCGCGTCAGTGGAAAGACGAAACAAGCAACCGCTGTTAATAGAGGGCGCCACCAGTTAAAGTGGCCCGCTAACGGAAAACCGAACAGCACAAATTGAACAGAAGAATGCCTCATAGTTTGAACGATATATAGAAAGCAGAATCAAATTAGAATATTTTTCCATAAGCAGCCCTGGAGGGGCTCATGGTAAATATAAATTAAAAAGACAAATCCGAAATATATAGAGCTTAGTAGTTGACGGGATTCGAACATTCGTTAACAAAATTACAAAAATAAAATACTCAAATCGCATGTCATATTGTGCTCAACAAATTATTTTAACAAATTGTACATTATCCTTTTAAATCGATTCACAAATCGATGAGATCGTGCAAAATAGCTCTTGTACATGTAAAACTCGCACGTAACAATAAACGTGACCCGAGTTTTGTTTTTGGTGCCCCCCGCACAAAATTTCGCGACGTCTCGCAAAATGGCACGAATATTTTTAATTGCCCAGTGAAAGTTAGGAGATCAGAATGAAATGAATTGCCTCACTGGCTTTGTGTATTGCACCCTATTTTTCCCCAAACACACACTGTGGGTGCGATATACCCGATGATGAGCTAGACTAGATTAGTACAGAGCGAAAGCGAATCGAAAAGGCGTGACACATGATCGTCCCAAAAGTACGTGTCGTCATCCACTACCACCACCAGCAGAAAAAAAAGATTGATTTACAGATAGTGAACTATGCACGGCCGGCAGAACAACATTGCATTCAATTATTATCTCTAGCTCTCGCACTTCTCGCTAACCGAGTGTCGACGACCTTACTTGTATACAAGCTGGGTGGACCATGCTATTGCGGCGGACAAATGACGTGATATATTTTTACTACGATTCGAGTATGTTTGCACAGAGAGCGGGCTGTGAAAGCGAGCCGCACCTATCGGCCGCAAGAAGGCGCTGGCCTAGTACCAAGAAAAGCTCGGATAACCGCGAATAAAATTAATTAAGTCGGTATTTTTTCGACAAATCCTGATCTAATGCATCTTTAACATATTTTGCCGACAATTTAAAGTTGTAATTTTAGCAACGGGGGATCAATAAACCAAGGAAATTACTAATACTAAGAAAACTAAGGAAAGTACTAATATTTGCTAAAATTAAGAAATAAAATATTCGAATAAGGTGAAAAGTTTTATGTTTTAAAAACTAAAATATAAAACCGTTGATTCTTTAACATATTTTTTAAACACACATTTTAAAACAAAAAATAAAAAAATGTTATGGCCGGTTCGTTTCACCATTCTTTTGTTTTTCACATTTTCCAAAGACACATTCAAAAGTTAAAGATTTTGTTCGATGGATAGAGTATAGATTCAAAAAGTGCATCGATCAATATCGTGATAGATGTATGTTTTAAACCGAAGCGAACCATAATAGATTTCCCAATAAAAAGCAGTCGAAAGAAAATCACCATTTCTAAACCCAACAAAATCCTTCGAAGATAGACGTTAATTTTTGGAGGCATTGAAACTGCTGTGATTTTTGTAGTGTGTGCTATTCGTCAAAATATGTCAACCCCTGATTTTGCATTCCGGCCAACAGCAAAAAAAATCCACATTTAATCATACTTTACAGTTCAGTGAAAGCGTATACGATTAGAACGAAACCTCCCTCTACCATCCTGAACTCGATGCTAAAGCCAAGTTTCAGAACAAATTAGCATTTAATTTTCTAGCATAAACTTGATTAAAACGTCAAGTCAGGTGCACTCATGTGTACTTTTGCCACCATTCCCTATTCCGCGATCACATCACCGCATTCTGGATCGACCAAGCATGTCCTGGAGGAACCGCCACACTGGAACGTGCAACAACACACAATGTGTTGGATTCGGTGGCGGCTGTCAAGTTATCTTGTCAAATAGGGCGGTCACAAATGACACAGAAGTAATAAAAAAAGCCCACACAGGAAACAAAAATCATAGAAACAACAACCGTTGATCGTTTGTACAGAATCATGGATAAACGAATCTTTTCCCTGTAGGTAAAATAAATAGTGCAATTGGCTCAATTCATTAAATAGAGGCTCAAGGCTCAATTCATAAAATAACAGTCAACGAGGAAATTCGTCAACTAAAAATGCCAATCGGTGAAATCTCCTACTAGCTTTTATTCAGTGCATTACAGTCAGATTATATGACATAATAGAGCAATACCCAAAATCTACACTTAAAAATTGAATTCTAGCAATTTAAAAAAAAATCGAAGAGCCGAAAGTTCGAACATGAATCGGTTCACCTATTGGACCAACAGTTTTATCGAATAAATTCAGGGAAAGAGACTGGTAGAACCTTCAACCAAAATAATTAAATAAACAAATAAGCACACGCTGTATTTATATTTTAAAAACACAAATCTTCTAGACAGCAGCATTGTTACCCCAATAATTTCACGAATAAATATCGGTGTAGGTCGGCCTCACAAAATTTGAATGACTAGCCACCACTGAATCAGTTCCCCCCTTTCATATCGCTGTCCCCTCTCTTCCACAGGCTAGCAGCATTGAAAACGTGTACCAAGTCACCACCACCAACCAGACCATCACCACCACCAAAGTGTGAATACATTAAACAGTTCCAGGTCTGTACGATACATTGTCTGTGGTCTGGTACGAATCAGACGTCACAGGGATAACCGCCTGCATTACAGATCCGTAAGCACGTGCTCGAGCACACACCAGTTACAGTGGTTGGACAAAACAGTGGAAACAGCTCTATAAGGTACGCAAACAGACCTGTTTCCATTATTTTGTCCAACCACTGTACGTACAAGGCTTGCCTAGTCGGGCAAAAGCGGCATATCGGCATTGAACCGGAACAACAAAGAGAGCAAAAATGTAAAACAAGAAATATTCGTGACAAGTGAACTAAACTCACAAAATGTGTCCAGCATGAGTGTTTTGGACCCTACCCTAGAGAAAGTTGTTCCAGAAAATTAAATTATCTTTGACAAATGACTTGACAAAAATTAAATTAAATCGAAAACTTAATTTTTTTCGCAGTGTTGCCGCCTGTTCTCGTATTGAATTACCTATAGCTAGAAAATTAAATCGAAAGTAATGAAAGAAAGGAATCAAATGAATCAGCTCGATATTTATTAGCGAGCTTCTCAACCATCAGCAAAAGCTAAATTACAATATTTAGCCTAAAATCGAGCAACAAATGATAAAATAAACGATAAAATAAATTCATAAAAGTAAAAAATTAAATATTATATTTAAGAATATTTTAAATTGCAAAACCGCTGTAAACTGTTCAAAGTTAAGCGAGAACACAAAAAAGTGATGTACAGTAAAGGATGTACAAGGACGTGGTTTGGTGCTGTCAAAACTTTGTGACGAATCGCAGGACCGAAGATAGCACCGCACACAAAAACGAGCCTGTGTCTTGCGCGGGCAGATAACGAAACGAATAGACAAAGAGGCGCGCAAAAGGAAGGAAGTGTGGACCGGGGATTGTTTAAACTTGATCCGATTACATAAATATCGCAGTAAAGAAAAACGGGGGAAAAAATTTCACGGTGAGCACGTGCTGCCTGTTTATGCAATCCCGATTGGACACCCCTTTTCACGCGAAAACGCACTTCACAAAACGACGAACGAGAGAGGGTGCGTTAAAAAATTTAAATAAATTTAAAAGTGGAGAGAGATATTTTTCGTGTATACATACACGGAGCATGGCTAACGTACAGGGTTTGGACAAAATACTGGAAACACCTCTAGATGTACATCATGCATATTGTTGAAATAGAGGTATTTCCATTATTTTGTCCAATCCCTATACATGGCTCAAGTATGAAGTGTGGATTTAGTGGCGCGGTGATCAAACGACTGGCGAAAATCTTCCCCATCTCCCCCCACTTACAAAAACAGCTTGCTCGCCGAAACGGATGAAGATTTGAAGAACAGTGACGTCACCGTGGAAGTAAAATGGAACAATATCCGAGAGAGGCTGTAATTCAAATTGAATTAGAAAAGGAGGTTCTCGAAAAAAAGGGAAATAATAATTGTATTCTAACAATATTATTCCAGCGATCAATTCGACGATACAGTTGCTGAACAGTGCATGGTGATACAGTATTTTTTGGAGGATACATCTCTGGTTCGAGTAAACGAGCACTTTGCACCGGGAACCGAACACGGGACTGTCGCACGACAAGCCTGTCCTCTTTAACAACAGAGCTACGTAAGAGATAATATAATTTTATCGTTAAATTAAAATTAAACAAGACAAATTACGCCAGAAATTGCACACCTAAATTAAAATGTAATACATCCTTGTATTTCAACATCCCTTGCAAGAGTATCTTATCATTTACACAGCGGTCAATTTTCACAACGACATAATTTTCCTCCTGTGGATGACGTGGTTTCACCACGGCCTCTACTCGTATAAAAGGCGTTAGTACTACTACAGAATACCAAAAACCATCTTCCAGAGAAACAGACTTGGTAAAATGTGCCGCCCAAGAAAAAGGAATGGTGAAATTTTAGGCAGGAGCGTGCGCTGTTGCAAATTGAATTTACGAAAAGCGTTCGACCCCATTCTACAAAGACAAACATATTCAGCACCGCATTCTCCCTCCCCACCTCTTAAGACGTCTATCCTCAGACGAGAACAGCATTGTGTCAGAATAAGCTCTATGGAAACTGGAAGAAAACCAGAGCAGGTGAGAGGGGAGGTCGGCTAGCCAACACTGACAACAGGGCCGCGCCGCACCACAGCCAACCAGAAACGGCATGGCAATCGGCTAGCTGCACTCAAACAACTGGAGCAGCAACCAGAGATGCAAATGCAACTTGGCGTTACTGCTTCGGTTTGCAGCGGACGCTGTGAAGCAGAGGTAACAGTTAGTAAAGTACAGGTTTAGGAAATGATTATGGTTTTTTACGGTTTCTGTAGAGAACAAAGCAAAGACTGGCTGGCATGTTTTGTGTCATTTCTGTTCAAATCACGGAAATGAAAGAAGGTAACGTAATACTAATTCCCAAGTAAGGAAGTGTAGTCCATCAAACACTAATAAGGACAGAACTCCAAAGGAACGCAGGAACAGTGTAAAAACAGGAACCAGGAACAGTACCAAAAAATCGGAACAAAAACTCAATAAAAAAATGTCCAAGAGACACGTTTTTTTTAATTATTCATTTATTAAACTCCCGATCACTGTAGTGAATAGTATTATAGGAAATTCTGTGACTTTCGGTGATTCTGTGTCGCTATGGCAAATATGTGAGGGGCACATTTCACCAGTTCCCCATTACCGAATAAGCTTGCGCTGATTTTCAAATTTGTAGCCAAAGAATTAAAATGCAGAGGCATATTTGCTCAAACAATTCGCTAAATCGCATTTAAACCATGATCGACTATATCACGATATGAAAAAGAAATTATATGAATTTTTTAAAAATCTAATGTAGCTGACTGGCTTTGGAACCAATTGAAATTGTCTGTGGCTAATGACTAATGCAAATTGTTATTCACACAGGTAAAAAAAAAAGATTTCCTTATATTGACTCACTACTTCCGCTTCGATGTTCGTGAGAAACAGATTATAAATGGTGCGAAGAAGTTGTAAAAGGTAATTCGGCCAGATCAGTGGCCCATGCATGCTTTTACGTCTTAGTAATGGAAAGAAAACACGGTTACGAGCATATACAAAAAATGAGTTAACCCACTAACGAGCATAAAAAACGAGTCTCTTTAGTGAAACAACAATTGGAATTCTTTGAAGAAAGCGATACTGCATAATTGTCGAGAATAAGGTTTGTATTTAATAATGGCAAAGGCGACATTTTCCCATCGATAAGGCCAGCGTCAGTACGCAAAGCAACACAGGCTAGGTACGCATCCACTTAGCCGACTGGATGTCGTCGAGTATGGAAAACGTTAAAAAAACCTACTCATGTTCCAGGTTTAGCTTTAATCATAAAGCGCTTTTTTCCATGCGAAATTGGAAAGCTCAGCGTGATGCGCATTCAAATGTAAATTTGACAATAATCTCCAGTGGATGACTTTTGAAACGCTTTGTGGACGACGTAATATTTTTCATTTTTTTGTCGCCGCGTGTGTTCCAACGACACGCCAATTTCTTTAATTTCTGTCCCATATCCATCCACAGGATGTGCATCAAGCAGGGACTGGACAAAATAACGGAAACACCACTATTTGTACACCATGAATTTAATCTCTTCTGGCCACACGCGTAAAAATGGAAGTGTTTCCATTATTTTATGTAGAATTCTAGTCAGAGCGGCACGGAGGTATCAATTCGATGGGAAAAAGGCACTTTTCGATGCTCGGAGGATTTAGAAATACAAATTCGCACGCGACTCGCATGCATGTCCGGCCTGATCGGGGGGTCGTTCCATCATCCCTCAGTTGGAAATCCTCAGGCACCTCCCCCCCCCGCCCTTTTATTTTCAATGGACAACATGGGTTTTGGGATATATGGATCTATACTTGGGGATATGTCGATGGTTTTTGCCTCAATAGAACAACGGCCCGCACACTATTGAATCGCGCTGAATTCATATTAACAAGTGTTTTTGGTTCGTTCCTTTTTCGACCCCCAGTGACTCAGTGAGTATGATCACATTCTACTGAGCGGGTGGTCCCGGGTTCGATTCCCGGCGCAGGCTTTCGTTTATTCGATTCTGTGGTACTGGCGTCACCCCCGAGCTTCCATTAGGGAGTACAGAGCTTTGGGGTGGATCCTGCAGCCTGGCTTTTCCAGCTGACAATCCCCTTCCCTTTCCTTCCCTGCCCCTCACATATCTCCATAGAGACACGAGGGTGGCGTAATCCACAGAAAAAATAAAAATAGACTAACTAACTAAACTGCAAAAATTGTGACGACAATTTAAATTTCTCAATTCCCACCCAAACTCATCCCAAGTATTTTTTTTACCTGCAGCGAAAGTGATTTTATCCTTAAGCCATACGCGCCCATTTAAAGACCGCGCGAACCCAATTCTCAGGTATCGTGCGGAGAGCAAACAAGATCTTGCTTTTACTGCTCAGGTTACAGGTAGCGAATGTTATTCTTGAGTAGACAACATTCGTTCGTCGCTCTGTGGCGCCATCTAGCCGATGAGGAAAGAGACTAGGTGAGCGAGCGAAAAATACCTACAAGAGGTAGTCATGCTAGTTGCTAGTAGGGCGAAAGGTAATTCACGCATTTGACGTTCCGAGAAGTTATATTCCGAGAAGAAATACACGCATTTGTCATCGGGCATTTTGTATACACGCATCTGACACCAAACCATACATTTTTGCCCATATCGGGTTGGCTGGTTAGACCGTTTAGACGCAATTGCTTCGGACTG
Organism: Melogona broelemanni; assembly: GCA_033995665.1. Taxonomy (NCBI): domain Eukaryota; kingdom Metazoa; phylum Arthropoda; class Diplopoda; order Chordeumatida; family Chordeumatidae; genus Melogona; species Melogona broelemanni. The sequence continues at coordinate 9,558 of JAUJYS010005040.1, forward strand.
CTTTCGCAAAAGAATCGTGTTTTATGTTTGAATCACGGATTTTTAATTTTATTTTAAAAACACTGACCGCAATACACAATATGAGAGCTCTACATAGCGCTAGCAAAGCTCTCACGTTATTAGCGACCCTGCTGCGAAATGTCTAATTAAATTCCTCGGTATTATTTTTGGCGGGATAATAGAATTTGCGTGAAATGAAGCGATTTAGAATGTCACAGTGTAAATGAAAAAGCTTCGAGAAGCTGAATCCGCGTTCAAATACCAGGCCCAGACCACCAGCTTTTTTTTTGGCGACAACAATTCGTACCTTCATTCGGAAAGAAAGCAAATCGTGCTGCCCATATACCCGTTCCATTAACATTGTCACACGTTAAATAGGAAATCCTATGTCAAAAGCATACACTAGGTTACCAGTTACCAGGCAATTACAAATTACCAGGCATGGGCGCCGGCAGTAAGGGGCAAGGGGGTGCGCTTGCACCCCCCTGGAAAATTTTCTGCGGGCGCCCATAGCATGGGCGCCCGCAGGGGGGAGAAAAGGGGGGCACTTGCACCCCCTGGAAAATTTTCTGCGGGCAAGAAGGAGGGGCACTTGCACCCCCCTGGAAAATATTCTGCCGGCGCCCATGTTACCAGGCCATCCCCTGGAGCAAAGAAAGTTTAAAGACACCATCGACACAACGATAGAGTCCCCCTGGAGGGGCTTTGAGAGGCAATCGTTGGTAAATCCCCTTAACAAACAGTACTTCAACAAACGGGTACAAAAGAAAATCGCGGAGCTAGGATCTCAAACAAACCTCGCTACCCTAACTCACCCTTCCATTGAAATCGAACGAAAGCTGTACTTTGCCAACTTACTTAAAATTTCCTTGTGTAGGGCGATGGGCGAGTCGTACTGTCCCGCGCCGGGCGGACCGAGCGACCACACGCCGTCTCGGCTATCAACCACGGGAGATGTCGCAGTTGGAGCGTCCACTGACTGGACCTCCTCCGCCAACGTGGTCTCCGAGCTCGCCACCACGGCCTCGCTGTCGGGAGCCATCACAGGGAGCGCTGCTGCATCAGCCACCGCCTCGTCACTAAAGTCCTTCTCGGCGGCCACCGACGGCAGCTCCACGCCGTGGTCAGACGGTAGAACGACTTGGTCTTCCGGCTGCGGTGGTTGGTCGACTGCCGGAGTTTCCGGTGTCGGATCAGGAATTTCCAATTCGGGCAGAATCACGTCCACGTTGGTGGCTTCCACCACCTCCAGGGTGTGAAGCACCACGCGAACGTCGCCGGCGCGCTCAGGGCGCGGCGGGCGGCTGCCCCAGTCGTCGTCGCTGTTGTCGGCCACGGCCGGATCGTCCGTGCCGTCCGGCAAAGGGATATCAAGGTCGTCCTCGTCGTCGTCGTCGTTGCCGAGACGTGTGTAGTCCGTGATTAGATCGTCGTCGTCACTATCGCTATCTCCGCTGGTTTGGCCTGGAAAAAGAGACGATCGAACTTGTTAATGACACCAAGAGATTTTGTTGAAACACGAAGAGATATTCTCTTGATAGATATTCTCTCTGAAACACGAAGAGACACGAAGAGATTTTGTCAAAACACCAAGAGATATTCAATATTTTACAGCGTGTTTATAAAAAACATATTTAATCATAAATTCTTAGATAATGTATTTAGTTGTTTAGATTTTTTACACAATAGTGTTGAAAGAGTTGACTGTGGAACAAATTACAAGCGGCCCCCGTGGTATAGTGGCTATAGACATAGACTACTAAGCGGGTGGTCCCGGGTTCGATTCCCGGCAGAAGCAGTCGTTTCGACGAGCAT
>JAUJYS010005041.1:0-11371 GCA_033995665.1 Melogona broelemanni
TCCCTCTTCCCTTCCCTTCCCTGCCCCTCACATATCTCCACAGAGACACGAGGGTGCAGTAATCCTGTAGTGCACTATGCGCTACGGTGAATTAAAAAAAAAAATTGACTTTTGGGGAAATGGGTTTAATTCTAATTAAGCGGTTTTAGTTTCACACTTCAATTTTTGAATGTAACAATTGGATTGAACATAAATATTTTTTTGCTATGATACGGAACAGGAAATCGATATTGACTAGTTTCTGATAACGTCCCGTTACACGCGCGCCTATATAGAGTTAATGCCGAGATACGATGGGACAAGGAATAAAGATTGTGTGCCAACTTTTGCGTTTGCGAGCACCGGTTCAGGTTACGCGAGTCGTTAGCGTGGGTATCGGGGGTGGGTGGGAGGTGAGAGGGGGGGGGGATTGTTTGAACGAACCTTTTCACGTTTGGTGATGTTCCAGATTTGCCCGGGTCGTTCACCTCCGCGCGAAGAAAGTCGAAGGCTCTACCTGTCCCACAAGTTGATTTTGTACCTTGTTGAGCCTTCGTAGACAGAGGCATGATGCCACCGCCACCTGTTGCTCAAACACTAGTACATCTGGGGTCTTTAAAAAATATATTGATATTCAGTATATATTTAATTACTGTTATTGACTTGGCAAAGGCGTATAATTTTTTTTCGTCTTCGCAGACGCAAGATCAAAGTCGTGGAAACATTTGCATTATAATCGGATTGTTCCAATCCATGATGATGTATGATGGTTAATGCGTGGACCATCAATGTAATGTGGTGTAAGCCATTTTTTTCTGAAAAACGTGAGGTTTTGTTAGAATCGATCCATATGTACCTATTCATTTGATAAATTAGTACTGCTATTTTTGCGGAATACAAAAGTTTTGAATCATTTTTTTTTTATATCCCCGTAGCGCCTAGTGCCCTACAGGATTACTGCACCCTCGTGTCTCTGTGGAGATACTTGAGGGGCAGGGAAGGGAATAGGGATGGCAGCTGGAATAGCCAGGCTGCGGGATCCACCCCTAAGCTCTGGACGCCCTAATGGAAGCTCAGGGGCGAATCGCCCCGGGCTGGCACAATCGATGTTAAGGTCCATGCTTGTGCTCAGTTGTGTCTTTAAATTTTCTATCTAACTTTCTATTGTCTTTCCTTTAGTGGCTTCCATTTTTGCTCTTAAATAAAAATAAAATAAAAAAATACCTTCTTGACTACAGCTTTCAATCGTTTCATATATTTGGCGTCATAAATTTCAAACGTGAGCGCCACCGTGACAACACAATTGCCTTAATTTATTCGACATATTTTTTCTCCTATCTTTTTTTGCGCAGTTTGTTTTCGGCTTCTTCAGTTTCCTGGTTCTGCTATGCTGCGAGAAGGCGACCGCTGGCTTCCGGGCAGCGCTCCTCCCCATCCACATCCACTTTGGACTAACCACCTTCCTCCTGGCCATCGCCACCTGCGTCACCGGACTCACGGAGAAGGCCATCTTCTCGCTCGGGTAAGGGGACTGCAAGTTAGTGTTGCCCCTGTACTTGGCAACCACTGTTGGCATCCGGTCCGCAACAGCCTATCAAATGGGGGATGCTCCACATTTGTGGGAGGAGATACGATAAAAGTACCTAACCTGCCTAAATTCTCGATTTTAAGGCATTTTCTTGTCCTCGAATGTGCAATGTCTGAAAACAATTAATGGAAAAAATTGAAATTTTTGTTTTGTTTCGGCAATTTTTGTATTTTACTAATCCGTCCGAAAATCTCTGAATTTGGGATTTTCAAAAGACAAAATAAGTCAAATCTCTTCCAAAATTAAACAGAAAAATTGGACCAATTTTGCAATGCAAGAATTTTATTGTCTCGCACATATTTTTATTGGGTATCCCAAAAGACCAGCGGATCTGGGTTCGATTCCCAGCGCAGCCGATCGTTTGATTGGCTCGTGGTACTGCGCGGGGGAAAGCAATGGCAAACCACCTCTGTATTCTGCCAAGAAAACTCAGGGGCTTTTGCTCCCTGAAGTCACCAGATGTCGGGGAATCGAGGGTCGGGATCCCGACCAAAATTTACATCCCTGACATTCCATTTCCGACCAAAATTTACATCCCTGACATTCCATTTCCGACCAAAATTTACATCCCTGACATTCCCTGGCCAGTATAGTATAGGTCAATATGAACCCTGCAAACTGCTGACAGTAAACTGAAAACAGCTAATAATGTTCTACGTCAAACTCATATTTCCGAAGCACCCAGAAATGAACGTGCTATACCCCACCACCTCCATTCCATTCCATTTCCACGTGCAATTAGTGCTCGAGCCATCGCTGTGGGGCGCTGCTTGTTTTATCGAAAAGGGAAAAAGGAACCCTTGGCTAAGCCTTTTCAACCACACGCGCGCTGCACGAGACAGACAGACACGAGGCGCGCATGCGCAGTTGATACGCAGACACGACAACACAGGTTCATCCCCGTACACGAACAAACTGCACCCACCTGTGTCTATTTCCCTGGTGGGAGGAGTTAGACATCGGTTTGGGTTTTTGAAAAAAGAACACATGGGTTAAGCTTGCACCCTTGTCGAACTATTCCATTTGATCGAGCGTGCTCTTGATATCTGAATTGAGATGAAGGTTACGTTGGGCCTTCCAGATGGTAGCCGCTGTCCAGAAATACAATTAGAAACCCTAACACCATTGACTTTTTTTATATGAAAACGTTATCAGTTAAAGCAGCTAATAAATGAATAAACTAATAAGAATAATTAATTAAACTACACGTAATAAGAATACATGAATAAACTTATAAAAAAATTAGAAACTTATATAATCAAAACGAAAGAATCAGTATTTTTGTATTTATTTACGTTTTAATTATTCGTGCAATGCGTTACCTACAGTATATGGTCGCGTTACCTTTTTCGAATAAGTGATAAAATTGACTGCGTTCATGGTTATTTTTCCAATTTTGAAAACAACTTTTTGAAAATTTTGAAAACAATTTTGAAACACAAATAAATTCTGATGATTGGGTAGTACTATTAAATGTACGCCATCATTCAATTAAACATGTACTAACATTCAATTAATTGATGATATAATGAATAGTAACACGCGATATATTTCTTCCTTGGTATTTTCAGAGTCCTCCCCAAAACAGTCGGCCATAGAGCAGCCAACAATTCAATATCCTTCAACCTCCAGGTAAGACTGAAAAAAGACAGCCCATCTTTTCTTATTGCATAGTCTATTTCTCTATTATCTATTTCTTATTATACAGTAGTAATCACAAAAGGTCTGCTACTGTGACCGTATTTTCATTTAATATCAAAAGTACCATTGCCTGTTGCCATTCCTGTCCCCGAATAATCGATAATATGCTAAGAATGTCACGCGGTCTATTTCCGTCCCCATGAACCTTTTCCAAGCGCATTTTTCGCTTGAGCGTGCTCATTGTTTTTTGTGGGAAAATTATCCTTACTATAATGAATATGACTGCAGGAGATTGTGTTCCCTTCGTGTTGCTTGGGCAATAGGTGAACGGGCACATTTTCACAACTACCACAGGATACCGAATAAACGAGTGCCTGCTAGGGGAATCGAACCCGGGACCACCCGCTCATCACTCTGTTACCATACCCACTGAGCTAGACGAATCGTACAAATGTTTGAATTGTGCTTGAGACTAAGTAACGTTGGGCTTTCCAGATCGCAGACGCTGTCCCCAAATACAGAATCTGTGACGGAAAGCGGAACGTAACCTATCACAGCACAGTATTCCATTTATTTGAAATTATTAAGCATGTTTGAGATAGGCACATACCATTCTATAATATAACGCTAATAGGATAAAGGTCAAATGACGGTTGCCTACAAACTACATGCCGAAACGAATGTATTATTGCATAAAAAATACAGATTTAAATACATAAAATCAGTAAAACATCTATTTTTTTAATAAATAAAATTTCTATTTTTATTTCTATAAAATCTATTTTTTTAAATAAATAAAATCAATAAAATATCAATTTTTACTTATTTTATTTATTTTAATCAGTATTTTTCATTTTTTTAATGATAAAAAGTCATATGATGTAACGAGGAGCAATCGCAAGGACGCTGCCCCCAATAGTTTGCACTCAGCAAAACGTGCTTAGCTACCGCGCAATGCGGGCAGGCGGCGCGTCAGGGGGAGCTTTTATAATGGCACTCATATAAAGTTGAGTTAGAAACCGAAACCGAAAGAACAAACCGTAAAAAGTCAGCTTATTTTTTAAAAATATTATTTAGAAGTGTCTTGTTGCAAAGTGGTTAGCGTGTTGAACTATGTCCGTGATCGTCAGTTCAATTCCCGACTGCCTTTTAGACAGGATAAATTTGTTTAGTATGTTTGTGAGTAATGGTAAAATAGCTTTCTCGACTTTCTCGACTTAAAGACGCCCTATGCGTCTTCAAGTCGAGAACTAATTTAGAAATTTTCTAAAATTATTTAAAACTTAGTTCTCGACTTAAAGACGCCCTATGCCATCCCCAATAACTGTAAGCTACAGACTCTGCAACCATTGAAATGTACTAGATGTTCTGGTCAGTTGTCGCCTGCGAAACTGAATATCGGACATTCACACCTGACATACAGTATATCCACCTGTTACAAATCCAAATCGAAACTGACATGTCAACAATACAAAATTCACAATCACCGCATAAATAAAGTATAATTAGACAAACTTAATGCCCTCTCGTGACCAAAAACTAGAACAGAACTAACATCACCTGGGGACTGGGGGAAGGGGGAGTAACGATCGATTCGCTTCCCTAATGGACCAAACCAAAACAAAACAAAAAACGGGAGCACTGGGCATAATGTAGGCCTCGCTGCATCACGACCCACGTTCAAAAAGATAAGCCCAGACAGGGGTGGAGGTGGGGTGCGAACAGAAATCATGGCTGCGTTTATAAAAATGCGAGTGCTTTCGTCACGCGACTAATGCGTTAGCCCCGCCCACCTCCTATAGAATCGACAGGCGACTGGCCAATTAGAAACGGCCTACTGGCACGCGATTTCCTACATCCTCCCACTGCCACCCACCAAAAATAACCACGTGCATTTGTGTCCGGTAAAGAACCGGATGTGTATGAGCTTAAAGATGCTGTCACGGAAAAATGGATAAAATAATCTATGACAGATATATTACATGTACTATAAGTACTGAAGTATTAACATCATTACATTTGCTATATAAAAATGAAGTCTATCCCGTTCCTCGTTTCTCAATCAAGAAATATCCGAAATCCTACACGTTTAATCAAGAAAGGAACCTTGTACGTTCCTCGTTAATTCGATTTTAAAATCAACAAAGAAAAATTGCTTTCGCTACCGCAGTAATTTTATTTTATAATGCAAATTTTTGAAACTAATTGGATGACAAATCACTGTCACCAAATTCAAAGTCAAATTCATCGTAAATATCAAAAGGTTTAAGTCATTTAGCTAATGGAAACAAATAATCCTTCCCAATTCATCGATCGTCGCTATTATTTATTGTAAACTATCAATGAAACTGTCTTAAATCATTGGACGTTCCTCAAAAAAGGAACGAATTCCTTGGATCGAGACGTTTCTTTGAAGTTCCTATCCAACAATGACAAAAATCTAATCCGGTTGTTAATAACACGTTACCTCCCAAATGTAAAAACCGAAAGATCGAATCCTTCAATGCCCTCAAAACTCGACCCAATTGACTGACGCACCCGCCATCCATCCCCACCGCCATTGTTCCATACACTCCCTTCCGTTTATTAAGCGACAAAAGAGGGGGGTGAGAGGGGAAAAAACGATTGCCGACTAGCTCGTGCAACGGCTCTCACGTGCACCGTGCTTGCGCTGCTGACGTCACTAATTCGTTTAGTGTCGATCGGCGCGGCGGCCACGCCAGCACCACGCCAGTGACGTCAAAGCAAAACGCGTCACCAGCCACCGACGATAGTCCTCCTGCCTGCCCCAATGCAATAATCGATACGCGTCCAAGTAGCACGCGCGGATATGCCAGCGCGTGCGATCCAATGCTCACTCTCGCTCTCTGCGCTCCCTTTCTGACAAGGCGGGTTGTACACCCAATCGCTACATTTAAACAGGTGCGTCCAGTTTTGTTGTTGTGCCCTTCGCGTCGTCTTCGGAGCCCGACCCTCGATCCCCGACACCTGATGACTTGAACGAGAGCTGGAACCCCCCTCAGTTTTCTTGGCAGAATATACAGAGGTGATTTTTGCCATTGCCTTCCCCCACGCACTACCACCAGCAATTCTGTTGGATCCCCTGGCTGGCAATAACTCGACAGGTGATTTACATGAATAACGTATTTATTCTGTACGTACGATATACAAATATACGGAGCTCACAGAGGACAGATAGATGGTGGCGCCCCTATCAGGCATCACTATCTCTAGACATGAAAGTAAGGAGGCATCCATGCACTCGCGCCCTCAAGTGGTCAGGGGACATAACAAATTCCAACGATCAACGACACCGGGAATCGAACCCACATCCGCTGGTTGGCGAGCGAGCACATTCACCTCTCCACAATCTCATATATTCCCACATATTGCCATAACTCTACGACGCGGCAATTACTGTACATAATCAATATAAATGTAAAATTATTCAAAATTTTATAAAATTAAATCCGTCCGTTCCTATTTTGTTGGCTCACAAAAATTTTATAGGTCCCACTCGCATTTCTAAAAAAAGGGCCGACTACGAATTTCACTCGTTTGAAAGTTGATCCTGATGACTCGGCCGGGAATCGAACTCGCGATCAGCAATCCCTCGCGCTAATCACTAAAGTAATTATTTTATCCAGAAAACAAATGGTAATAGTTATGCGGGATTTACATTTTGATCATTTGATTGGCGAATCTTTGCTCGGCAAACAAGTTTCTTTTAAAGAAATCCGAGCAAAAAAAGCTCGGCGAGCAAGATTCTATCAACTTCGATCATTCATTTACACTTGAAAAGTTCGTAATAGTTGCTCGCCAAACAAATATTCGCCGAGCAAAATTGCTCTAAGGTAAATCCCATATTACTTTTGTGCGTAACTAAGTGAACAGGCAGCCGATAGCGATTCTCTCTAAATATCGTCACACATGAGTTTGCGTGGTGTGAATGAGAAAGAGGTGGAACACACCACAGTCTGACTAGTCTAGAAGTGGTCGATTCAACTCACTAGAATCTAGTAACAGCCTATTTTAACCCTATAACATGTGGTTCGCAGTAGTACCGAAAATAATAACGTACTAGTAATATGGCCATGTAATAAATTCCGCCAGCTTCGGAAAGACAAAGACGTTTCTACGAAGGTGAGATAAGAAATATGTTTACCTCAGAATTGTTTAATTCATTAATTTCTCACGCTTACCCTTTTTATTCCTATTACTTTATATTTTAAAAGAACACCTAAGCAAACGAACAAATGTGACTATCTAATGGAGTTTGACTACAGAGCAAAAGATTTAGACATGTAAATTAGACAACATATACAATCATTTTCATTCATTTTAAATACCCGATTGAGGAAAATATATTGACAGTTAGCATTTACAAGAACTGATCAATATAATTGATTCGATTAAAATTTAAAGAATTTAAAATAATGGATTTCATTCATTTTAAATGTACGATAGAGGCAAATGTTGTTATCACTAACATTTAGAAGAACGGATCAATACAGTATAATGATGTTAAAAGCAATATTGTATAATTGATTCACTTTAAATTGAAAGCATTTAAAATAATGAAAAGTTTACGTGAATATTTTCAGAAAACGAAGTGACAGAAATTTTAATTATTTTTAATGTTTTCTATATGTATTTTAAATGAGGCAATAATATTTAGCAGTTACATTTGTAACATCAGTTACATAAAGTAGACAAATCAAAGAACAACGATAAACCCAGGACAGATTGGTGGCGTGGATGACTGAAGTTGGCGAGAATCCTAGCACAAAGCAGAAAAATAGAATAGACCTTTGCAAAATATTCTGTGAAGGCTAAAGGAGAAAAACAAGCGATTTTCTCCGCAACCCTACGATTCAATTCCAAATACGAAAAAATGACAAATAGCAATCAGTTTCTTCCCCTTTCTCGCTTGTTTCTACCAATTTAAATCTAGTTTAAAATAACTGAAAGTTAATTTCTTATTTATTAGACATTTATTTCGTCCTTCTCCAATATTACAAACAGCCCAGAATCTATCGTAAAAAATATCTCACTAATCCCTAATTTAATTAATGTAAACCTCACTAATTCCAAATAAAATAATGACGTACTAACATTTAATTTCTTCTCCTTTCGCGTTTTTGATAAGATCTCGAAAGCAACCCAGAATCTCACTAATAAGAAATAAAAAATCGCACTAATAAAAAATCTAATACTAAAAATAAAAATCTCAGAAAAAAATGTCATACCATTTAATTTATTTTTCTTGTCCCATTTCTATCACCAGTTCCCGTACACCAGAAGAAATACGTATATTAAAGTCGAAACGCTTCCCCCGCTCACCACCCATACAACGCCAGTCATCAATCTGCCTGCCGGAAACCACCACCACCGCCACAACCACCACCCCCCACCAACCACCACCGCACCCCCAACCCCCTGACCAACAACAACACCTTGGGCAACAACTGACCACCACGCCCCTCATCCACTCTTCCGAGGCACCACCCCGTCGTCGCACTTCCCTTGCTGCCCTGGCCTCTCCGGAAGAATCCTCCTCCATGGACGGCACCGCCAGTGACGACCTGGTCAATCCCACCTCGCGCCGGAAGTCCTCCTCGTCCACTACCACCACGGACGAACCAACCCGCGTTTCCGCTCAAATCCACCACGAGGCTGAAACCCCTTCCACTTCCTCACTCCGAAAACCACGTCGCCACCAACACCGTCTTAGTATTAGCGAAATCACCCCCTCCCACCAACCCCTGGTTTCCCCCATTGAATCCCCTACAGTGCGCATGAGGTACGTCCTAACACCACCAGAGACCGTCACTGCAGTCCACTCCCGCAGTCTGGAGACCCGGAAGAAGCGACCGGCCTCCTCCCCGGAGACCAACGGCCGATCCCAGCAGCTGTTACGACCGGCGTCCGCCATGGACATCCGCGGCACCACCACCACGCTGGCCACCTCCAATCAGCTCCGTGAGGCCGGATCAGCAGAGGACGGAGCCAGACTACAGGCCATGCTGGAGGCCAGATCCCGCGAGCACGGCCGTCGGTTCCTGCTACGACCAGGACGTACCGGAACCGCTACTGCCGCCTCGGATGAGGACGAAGAACCACGGGCCAAGGTCCGGTACAATGACGCCGGAAGTATGGAGGAGGTTGACGATGTTGAATGTACCACTACGGATGATACGACCACCACCTCGGAAGCGGCGGCGCTTACACCGGAAGTAGGCGAGGAGGAGAGTGTCGTACCGGATGTTGTAGCGGAGGTGGAGGGCGGCAGTATGGACCGGAAGGCGGCTGAGCAGTACAGACAACTGTGGCAACTGCGGGCCACCTTCGAAGTGGAGAATGACGACGAGGAACAACAGCAGAGCGATCCACCTCAGGATGAGGCCAATGTGGTGGACGTGGATGTGGAACCGGAAGATGTGGACAAAGAAAATGGTAACCCCGAGACGGTTCCACCAGCTCAATCGCCGGTTCAAGTGCTGGATGAGGTTGAGGTGAATCAAGTCGAGCTAGCAACCACCACCGATGACCCCGAATGCGATCCCTTGACCCACGGCTGCTCGGTGGCTCCGGACAGCGCCCTGGAGGAACTCCACCTACAAGGTTCCAGTTCCCAATCTCCGCCACCCGACACGCCCCCTGGCCACCAGGCACGTCGACAGAGTTACAAGGCCATCCTCAGTAAGCGAGCAGCCCGCAATCTCGAATCCACCACCACTGTGGACAGCCAGCCACCTGTTCAACAGACAAGTGTGGACAATAGCTTCGATAGTCTTGAGACGGAAGAGTCGGCGTCGACGGACGCCAGCCGGTGCGGCGGTCTGGAGCTGGTCACTACCTCCATGGAGTCTACCTGTACGGATAACACGGATAGTACTGGTGAGGGCCAGGTGCACCACCGACTCCAGCAGATGAAGGCAGACAGCGGGTACAAGTCACTCGAGGTACAGCAGGTGAGCTGGAGAGTTTTTTTTATGGATTATTAATTTAATTTTATGGATTTTTTAGATCCCTACCTTCCGTATCAAAGTTATAAAAGTAATAATGATCAAATTGCCCTTGGGATAAAAGGAGCGGTTTTAAAAATGAAAAGTCAGTCAGTCACAAAGAGAATCAGTTGAAAAATGATTTTTGCCAGAGATTTTAATGAAGAAAAAAATTAGGAGCCGTGTTGGTTAAAACGTGAGAAAGACGGTGAATCTTTGACCAAATAAGGATGTGAGACGACAACGCTTCTCGAATTAAAATATATACTTACCGTACACATTGTGTATTTTAAGAAAATAAACACATTCAATTAAGATGAAATATAAGAAGACTTGTAATACGATTTAATCATACGATTTAATCATATAATGTAGAAAATATACCAAGTATAGTGATTTATTTTATTTTATATATTATTTGTTTTATCAATTTTTTTTTTAAAAGTACGTGGATGGTAACAGATTTACAATACGAAAAAGCAATACAATTTTTTTCAATACAATATGTTTCATCTTAATTGAATGTGTTTATTCTTTTAAATAAGTATATTTTTAATTCGAGAAAAGTTGCCGTTACACTTTCTTATTTGGTCAAGGTTTCGCCATCTTTCATACAGAGTAATATCTCTGTATGAAAGATGGTATGAAAGATACGCAAGCAACCTCGCATATCATGCTTGCATTGTGTGATTGCCCGATGATAGGGGGCAGCACTCCACCCGTAGCCTCAGCCCTAGGAATATTAGGTGACCTCATACAATTTTTTTTAGTTGGGGAAATTCCCATCACTGAATGAATATCACTGGAGGACATTCTGTAGCCTTCGTGTTGCTTAGGCAATATGTGAGGGGCACATTTTCGACACTACCCCAGCAGAGTCGAATAAAAGAGAGCCTGCGTTGGGAATCGAACCCGGGACCACCCGCTCAGTAGACTGTTTCCATGCCCACTGAGCTAAACAGATCGCACGATTTTATAATAGTATACTCGTATTTCTAATAAAATAAAAAACATGTTTTCTAAAATTTAATTTTTATTATATATATATATACAGGGTGGGCAAAAAAAAAAGGCACCAAAAATTCATCTTAACATATCTTTGCGAAAAGTTAACCGATTTTCTTAAAACTTGGCATGGGTGTTGATCAACTCCTTA